>JBBBDQ010001837.1:292500-315000 GCA_037127315.1 Ascarosepion bandense | reverse complement strand
AAAAAATTTTTTTCTTTAGTTTCTTTCTTTTTCCCTCCCTTCCTTCTTTTATCTCTCTTACCAACTTTTTTTCCGTGTTGCTTTAAATGATTCAACACGGGGTCTGTTAATTTTTAGTTACATTCTCCCCTTTTTTTTGCAAACCCAGACGATGTCAATTTTTTTTTCTTTTCTTATTTATTTGATTTTATTCTATCCTTTTCTTTTTCTTTTTCCTTTTCTTTTTCTTTCCCTTAATTTTATTTTTATTTTATTTTTTTTTATATTTTTTTTATTATTTTTTTTATTTTATTATTATTTATTTTTTAATTTCTTTGCAATCTATTTAAAAAGGAAAAGTAGACTAATTTTTCTCCAGTTTCTGAAAGGTTTTTTTCTGTTGCTGAGGTGATGTGTCGCTCCCCGTGGGGATCGTCATATCGAAATGGCCATTCAACATCTTTGAATTAATCCTTTTTTAATATATATATTTGCTCTGTAATATTTTATTACATGGAGCTCTCTTCCTGTATCATTTTTTAATATTAAAATAAATTTTTAATATTAATTAGGATCGGGTTTTTTGGAATTTACCTTCCTGCTTTTTTCCTTTGGATTGAAGTATCTGAATTAAAATATATATATATATATATATATATATATATAAACACTATCGGCCATAATTTTTAGGCCACCACAGTTTTTTTAAAAGAAATGATGTATTTCATATTATTTTTAGTTGATAATTCTAAATGAAAATAGAATGAAAATAGAATTATTATCTTGCCAAATTTTACAAGACAAGGAAGCAAAGATGACGTCGTCCGAATCACCCTAAATTTTCTTCATTCTTTCATTGATGAAACTGCAATATAGGTAATTATTAAATATTTATAAATTCATTTGATGCACATGTTATTGTGCAGTATTAACAAAAGAACTATTCTACTTTCATTTACAATTATTCACTTAGCAATAAAAACTAAAAAATAGTATGAAATACATCACTTTTTTAAAACACTGGGTTGTCCTAATAATTATGGCCTGTAGCGTAGGTGATCATAGCCTTTCATAGGTTCCTTTGTAGCTTATAACATTCTCTTCTCCTGTTACCCCTCCCAAACCCTGCTCCACAATGCATCTGCTTAAATCCATAAAGTATGTCACGCGTTTACTTTCCTCTGTCTCGCGTTTCGTCTATCCGTCATGTGAGTATCAGTTTTTCCAAGTCCTTCTTCCTCATTACATGTCCCAGAAACTTCTGCTGGCTTTTTCTGATGTTAAGTATAAGTTTCCTTTCCATTTTCATACTTTCCAAAACCTTTTCTTGTCTCTCTTTCCCTGTATTTGTTCTGTGAGTATCAGTTTCTCCAAGCTCTCCTTCCTCATTCAGTTAAGTGCCATACGTGATACACGCTTGGACGATCATGTCTCGAAAGAGACATGACTGACTGGGCAGAAGATTATCCCGCAGTAGGTTGCCATTGCTTTCTGCGGTAGACTGGTTGCCGACCAAGGCTATAGAACCCAATCTGTCCTGCTATTTAACCCATAACTGGAAGGAAGAGACGGATTAATACCTTTCTCAAGGGTATTTGCGCGTAAGTGAATACAATGGATTCAACTGGAATTCGAACTCGGCTCCCCGGCTTCTCGTTCCGAGCCGATAACCACTGTACCACAGTGTTCCAAAAACTTCAGCTGTCGCTTCCTGATTTTAAGTAGAAGTTTCTTTTTCGTTTCCATCCTCTCTAAAAACTCATCATTGCTCACACATTTTTTTCATGATGCCAAAATCTACCAGATACAAAACTCAAATATCTAGGAATCATCTCAGCAGAGGATAGGAAGTGTGACACTGATATTCAAAGGCGCATTGGGATAGTGAATGTTGCCTTTCAAAAACTAAGTAAAATAATAATGAACTGAAAAATCTCGTGAAAACAAAAAAAAAGGTGTACAGAACAATTATGTAATATTGGTCCTTGGATATGGCAGTGAATGCTAGACGATCTCCCCGTATTCTTGCTTTGCTGACGGCTACAAACTCCAGAAATTTAAATGCAACGTTAATACTCATCTACTAACCACTGGACTTTAGCTCTCTCCCCTCCCCTGTATAACCTTCCCTTTCTCTCCACCTATGTATCTGTCATCGCACCTGCTTTCTCAGCTTTCTATTGTTCCTTTCTAACTAGCTTGTACTCCTCACTCTTTTCTAATTAATCTTTTTACATTTATGTAACCCCCTGCACATCAGTGGCGTTTCTGAAATGATTAAAAAAAAAATATGGGGAAAAAACTTAAGGCAACAGAAATGTAATTCTACAGAAGGATGCTCTGAATACTATAACATGTGAGCAATGAAGAAGTTTTAAAGAAAATGACAACAAAACGGTCACTTATACGTAGCATCAGAAAGAGCCAGTCGTAAATTTCTAGGGCACCTAGGAAGGAAAGAAAGATAAAAGTATTTAACTCACAAAGGATATTTTGAAAGCAAGTGAGACAGAGGAAATCAGCGCAGAGCCTAACTATGAAATTGTATAAATGGTTGGCAGAACAGGGATTAGTAGAGATAGTAAAAATCGAAACATTATTAAGGGTTTCAGTGAACAGGCAGTTGTGGAGAACCATGATTGCTCAAGGAATATTTTGTGGGATCTCCCCTTTTTCTATGATAATGGACTCGACTGAGTATACATATACTCTTGCCATAGTGAGATCCGTTAGAGTTAGCGTCGAGAACAGTTTCACAGAGAATACCATGTCCGTAGTTATAGGAGCTCTGAGCTCCACTCAGCTAGAATAGTATTACACGGATATACTAATTTCACTTGACTTGTATATATATATATATATATATATATATATATATATATATATATATATATATTCCTTACTAATTGTACTCCTGGATTACTAACCTGCGTTCCATTTTGTATCTTTACGTTCAATATAACCTATTTTTCTATTGCAAAGATCTGTGTTGTTGTTCATTATTTTGTGCGGTTTCTCACAGAAGTATTTTTAATTTGCACTAGGATATGGCAAGCATACGTAAGAGAAAAAAAGATCTGGCAGTATAATAATATACATAATATTCACACCCACTGACATGAAGTGGTATGGCTATATCAAATCAGTTGCAGCATTTACTGAAAAAAAATCAACATCCTAGTACAAATTCGACATTCGGTTTAAAATCGAGATCTTCTAAATGTATCAAATGGGCGACATTGTAGTACGCTCAATTTGGCATATCTGCGCACGTAAGGCGGAAGCAGCTATAAAAAGAACCGCTGGGCAAGTTTCGTGACAAGACAATCAAGTGCAATCATGTAACCAGCGTATCTTCGGAAATTTTCACGTTCTAAACTAAGACCTGCACTCATTAAGCAGATAACAAAAAGGCATACTTTCTTACATTAAGGTGATAATTACAGCATTGACTCTCAATTTAAGTGTCATATATAAATAAATTGTCACTGACGAGATTTAAGTTTGAACACGGATCACCAGGGAACAAACACAGTTGACCTCGTTTTGATGCAATTAAAGAATCGTGCTGCTGGGATCACGTGCGATTTTAAGAACAACATATATATATATATATATATATATATATATATATATATAGGTACACATACTTACAAAGATATACATATATATATATATATATATATATATATATATATATATATATTCGTCGTCCACACAAAAGCCTGTTTCGCTGTATCACATCTCATCAGTGTGGCTAGACATCCACTTATAATCGTCATCCACATAAAAGCCTGTTTCGCTGTATCACAGCTCCTCAGTGTTGGTGGGCATCTACTTACCTCCGGGATCGAAACTCGACCGATTTGGTGTCAGTCAGAGTCGCTAACCCCGAAGCTATATGCACATGGAATCAGAGAAGAAAAACTTTAGCGTGTTTTATATAAGAGGCGTATATACACGTCAGTCACCGAAAGAACTCAATTCATTGCTGAAGAGTTATGCATATATCGACGAAATGGTAACTGTATTTTTTTTCAAATTTTTCTCTCTAGAATGCTCAATTATGATCGGAGCTTAATATTCGTCATCCACATACAAGCCTGTTTCGCTGTATCACAACTTATCAGGGTGGCTAGACATCTACTTGTCATATATATGGCAAGGATACGTAAGAGAAAAAAAGATCTGGCAGTATAATAATATACATAATATTCACATCCCCTGACATGAAGTGGTATGGCTATATAAAATCAGTTGCAACGTTAACTTCAAGTAAAGTTGGTTTACTATATTCTGCCAAAAATGTCTTCTCGCCAGAACCCAAAGGCATTATTTTTAGTAAAGGCGACTTTACAAGAAGAGGAATGACTAGTGTATAAGAAAGAGTTTTAAAAAAGAAATTGGTCCTGTACTGGCTATGATCTCATAGGTGTTGATAAACAACCAACAATTTTATTTATTTATTTTTTTAAACTGGTGATTTTTAACAAGTAAATGATGGAAACAAAAAAGGAAATTAATACTGAGCATCAGGAAGAGACAGCTAAAGTTCCTGGGACACGCAATGAGTAAGGAGGGCTTGGAGAATATGATACTAATATGCTAGATAGAGGGAAAAAGAGACAGGGGAAACCAACGAATAACATATTTGAAGGACCTAATCAGGTGGATGACGGAACAAGGATTGCATGGTGTAGCAGGAGAAGGCGTGCTCAGAGCCACTAGGGATAGGGAAACGTGGAAGGCCATGATTGCCTACGTCCTGAAGGGACAAGGCACATAGAAGAAGAAGAATGCATTGATTCCTTAACATCTTATATCTGTTTCGGATGATAAAAAAAACATTTGCCTTCAAAATTTTTTTAGTCACTTCAAACCAAGCGGACAATCAGGCCACTCAGAATGACCATTGATCGTGCAAGAATAACAGAAAGAGAAAAGCATTACTAAGAAAAGAAAAACTGGAATCAAGAAAACAAATATAGCGATTTAGATTGTATTCAAATTTTTGAAGGTCGAAGTTGACTGGAAAGCGAAAAGATAGAAGAGAAGTCCACATGCGAGAAGTGCGAGAGAAGATGTTAGAATGAAACTTAAAATCGAATCTAACGGCTTAAACTGTAGGAATATAATATTTTTCAGACATTCTAATAGTGCGCTTAAAGTTTACGGTCCTGTGCAAAAGTACCAGGACAAGAACTATTTTATCTTTTATAAGGCATCAAAATAAAGTTTAAAATTACCCCTGTCCTAACATCTTTATGCATTACCGGTAATGTACAAAAGTATTAGGTCAAGGGTGATTTTCCTAAAAACCTCACTGAAATTCAAATACAGGGTGAAAAACCAAGAAAATTGCAAATATTGATTATTTAAAACTTGGTGTAAAAGAAATGTATTAAAAAGAAGTTATATTTAATTTTTCCTGTTTTCTATGAAACAAGTTATTTTGAAACTACTCATTATTCAATTATCCTTTGATATGACTGACTTTTTTCTTATTCCCCCCTCTCGAATTGATAAATCTAATGTTACTTCGCAAAACACACTTTGGGAACAAATACAAGCTGCTTGGCAGGAGATACCATTAGATAGATTGAAGAAGCTTGTGATGCCAATGCCTGACAGAATGAAGGCTGTGATCAAAGCAAAAGGCTGTTATACTAAATATCAAAATTATTTTGTAACAAATATTTTTTCCTGTTAAATCATATGTTGAGTAAATCAAATAAAATTACTTTAATTACATTGTTTATTTTCTGTCAATATGCCTCATAAAATATAAAATAGTTCTTGTCCTAATACTTTTGCACAGTACTGTAGCTACCAAAAAGGAAAGCTTTTTAAAACAATTAACGTGAAAATATTTGTAGAAAGGTTACACACAACATTCCTTCTGATAGTGCGCAAGCGACTGAAGTTAGTATACAAAGTCAATACATCGCAAATTCTACACAAGGATTTACTGAGAGTTAGAAAGGTTGGTTGGTTGTTTTTATGGCATATCAACATATCGGCGGGTCATTTATTGGCAACTAAATTTTATTTATTTACTGCCGGTAATACCGTTTTCTTTCAACAATTTATTGTTGTGTTTATATAAGTTTTGTGTCTAGTAATACTTTTTTTTCTTTTCGAGTATCAAGATTCATTGGGATTTGTTTTTAAGGGCAGGGTCCCCAAGTCCTACCCTGTTATTTAACCCATAACTGGAGGGAATGGACTGATTAACACCTTTCCCAAAGGTACCAGTGCTTAAGTGAATGGAGGATATTCAACTGGAATTCAAACTCGGCTCACCGATTTCTTTTTCCGAGCTGATATCCACTGCACCACAACGCACATCCGTCACTAAACGCTTACAGCACCTGGTATTCACAAGCGGTCACCCATCTAAGTACTGACCAGGCTCAACGTTGCTTAACTTCGATGATCGCGCGAGAATCAGTGTATTCAAAGTCATATGGCCGTAAGCCTGTTAAAAAGGATGATGAAATAAACAATATTAAGTAGAGAGAATTAGAAAATAACAAGACCTATAGAGCCTAAAGATAACGAATTTCGATCGATTTACATTTCTGCAGATCAAAATTGACTGCAAAGTAAGAAATTCTTAAAGTCTATGAACCACAGAGAAAAACTCATTGGAAGAATTACAAAGAGAGAATATAACTCACATTTCACTTACGTTTTTGAAGATCAAAGTTGACTGCGAAGCAAGAAGCAGAAAAAGAGTTTAGCATCTAGCTATCTCTACTGTAAAAAAATGAGACCTTTCTGTGAAACATTGGCGCACTCATCAGAACAATTACCATAAGAAATATTTATAGCAAAGGCACAGAAAAACTTTTTTTTACTGCGGTGGAGATTTGATTGAAGTCGAGATTCCATGTCAGGTTAATTGCAGATTTTGCTTTGTATTGTATTAAAAAAAACTCTAAATGATTTGCAGGAGCATCATACCTGATGCAACAACAATATTTAATATATGTATAAGTGAAAAAGTGAACGGTAATTTTTGGCAAGAAAAACTTCATAGTATGACATAGATAGATAGATAGATAGATAGATAGATAGATAGATAGTACCCTCTGGTCATCATCAGGTGTCCATAGATTAACTCAAATTTTGACAAGTGACACGAACCCACTAACATGATCCAGTTATGAAAATCCATCTGACATTGAATATAAAAGGCTCCAAATATACACCACTTCGTAGTGGATATTGCAGTTGGTTATCCCTCTAACCCTGATATAAGAGCGTTGTCGGGACCGGTTTTTCTTATATCCGAGTTTGCTCTATTTTATATACATTACCACAGGCTCTAATTTGGGGCCAGAGAAAATCTATCTTATATCCGGGTATCTTATATCCGGGTTATACTGTACATGTGTTAGTATCATCTAGTGGTCATGAGTTCGATCCTTGGACTTGGTAGTGGCGAAGCAAATTCATAATAATTGATTTCACAGAATATTTCGCAATAATCAACGAGATAATCCACATCTATGGAGACCTGATGATGACCAGAGGGTACTTGGGCGAAACGTTGTGTCTGTTATAACACGTATATTAATCAGGATGACAACAAAAGTTCGAAATTTTTATTTTATTTGTGTAAACCTATCATAAAAAATCTTGTCGGTATTAGGTAACACATTGAAGTTTATATGCAGTAAAATGAAATAAACCAAACCAAATAAAAATTAAATTTCGATTGGTCATTGTATGGCTATTATATAGGGTGGAAGAACTGATGGATGTCATAGAAATTTATATATAGATTAATAAATTCTTGAATGAAACTTAAAGTATATTGGATTATCTCTTAAGAATCAGTATTCTCTGACAGACAAAGGTAGATAACTTTTCTAGAGAAATTTCAAATATTTAAATGCAAAATAATACATGATAAGTGCATATAAAATTTACACAATTTTCAAAGGTTTTCTGTTAATTTTTCGTTTAAGTCCCGACGCTTTTCCCCTTCAAATTTATCCAAAATAGTATTATTTCTGTGCAAATATATATGCTGAACTCAAATCAACTGTTAGTTATTGAAGAAACTTACCTTTTTTTTTTTATCTAAATTTCCATAAAAAAACGAACTATATCTCGCACTTTTTCTCTCCCATAACTCTCACGAAGTCATGTAATTAACTGCAGAATGACGTACTGAGCATTTGAACAAATTTGGGCAGAATTTTTCTTCATTTACTGATACTTCCGGCGATGTACTTCCGGAAATTAAAGTAATGCGCAATTGTATTTCTACGCTTGTTACTCTCATAACAGGAAGTACATTGTCAGAAGTTTCAGTAAAGGAAGAAAATCAGCCAAAATTCGACAGGAATTCTGCCTACGTAGAACATCATTACATGACTTCGTGAGAGTTACAGAAATAATGCTATTTTGGATAAATCTGAAGGGGAAAAAAGCCGTCGGCACGTAAAACGAACATTTACCGGTTTTCTTTTCTAAGATTGACTCTGAGCTACGATTTAATACTTTTTAATAAAGCAAAAGCTTTTAAAGTAAATGTTGAAGCTTCTCTTGTGTTACTGATATTCTTATATGGAAGCGACATCATGTTATTAACAATATGCCTCCAGCTAGAATTTAACCACCTCAACTGTTCTTCTACAGAATGTTTTATCGCTATGTCAGTCTCTAAGACTGTTTTGAAACCAATGCTCGGTTTCCGTGCCTTCGTGAAAATCAAATCACCCCTCTCTTTACTAGGATAGTATTTTCAGGATTCAATATACTGAATTTTCAGTTGTTCTTTTTTTTTTTTTTTGTATCCTAAGTAAACAATGGATGTGCGTTGTGGTGCATTAGATATCGGCTCAGAACGAGAAATCGGGAAGCCGAGTTCGAATTCCAGCCGAATTCATTGCATTCACTTGCACGCAAATACCCTTGGGAAAGGTATTAATCCGTCTATTCCTTCCAGTTATGGGTTAAATAATAGAACAGATTGAGCTCTATAGTCTTGGCTGGCAACCAATCTACCGCAGAAAGCAATGGCAACCTACTGTGGGATAATCTTCTGCCCAGTCAGTCATGTCTCTTTCGAGACATGATCGTCCAAGCGTGTTTCACGTATGGCACTTAACTGACTGAAGTAACCAATTCTTTAATCTCATTCATCCGAAATACATTTTTGTTTTAGTTTAACATTTCCTTTCCATTTTTTTTATTTTTTAATCTGTTTGTTTTAATTTTTGTATGACGTCAGCCATTTTTGTTTTAGTAAAACTTGTTATTTTCTTTTAGTGTTATGTCGGCCATTTTGTTTAAATGTTAAGACTTGTTAACTTGTACACGTGTCTCCTTTTAATTTTCTTTTTGTAGTATTTTTGTTTTTATAATTGATTTTATTTTACTGCTGTAATTTTTAAAAAAAGAAAAACTTTTTATATTAGTTTATTATTTGAAAGTTAGTTTATAAATAGTTGAAAAGGAGAGGAGTAAAAAGAAAAAGTAGGGAAAATTGAAAATAAATACACGACTGACAGATTCTGTCTTTTCCAACTTGTGGTCTTCTTTCGACTAATCAGAATAATTAAGAGTCATCATCTGACTAGCAATTAAAGTAACCCGGTGGAATTAAAAAAAAAACGCGTTTTATTGAGAATAGTTTTTTGCCTCTGGATGTGAACTGAATGCTGATCTCTTTACGATCGGGTCACCCAACGATGAAGTATGTTGTCTAGACCCAAAACATCTGTAAAAACATTGATGACATACCCGGAGATAGCACTCCAAGGTGTATGACAATGATTGCTTTGTTTGTGTGAATTAATTTTTTTTTTAGGTTGGACGTCAAACGTTTTTCGTTCTTGGCTCTGCATTTTCAAATTTATTATTTTCCTTCTTTTTGTATAAAGCCCTTGTTTTTTCATTTATATATATTTTTAAGTTAAGTTTTCACATCCTTTTAGTTTGCGTTGGTTTTTTTATCGTTTGTCTCATTAAATTTGTTTTATCTTTTTTTGCATTTGTTTATTATTATTATTTTGAAATTTCTTTATTTTTATCAATTTTTTTTATTTTTATTTTTGAAAAGAAAATTCCGCTTTCTATAAAAAAAAAAAGGGACAACATTTGAAAACATATAACAGAAATGGTCGCAAAACAGCAGCCAGTTAAAAACGACCTGTTCGGGTTAAAGTAGAAAGACCCCCACATGGGTAATTAAAAATGTCGAAAACTCAACCAATCGTAGCTGCTGAGAATGTAGCCATGAATGAAGACAGCATTTAAAAGGAAAAAGTATGGCGGTGACAGTTCTTCAAAATAAAGAAAATAAAAATGAACTGAGATCTGAGACCAACAAGAACAACAACAAAAAAACACAGCATCAATAAAAGCGACAAAGTAGCAGTCATGAACCGTCCTTATAATAACATTTCCCAAAAACATATCTCATCAAAACAACGGAGTTCTTCGAAAGAGCCAAGAACTACGCACATTTTATCAAAAAGTCAGAGCCTGTGGAGTTACAGAAGGTTGATAGAAGAATTGTGTCGGTCTTTGTGTTCGACAAGCGTTTGCACAAAATGTTTCAATCCACAAAGGATACTGCTGTTAAATCTTTGACGTTCCTGGGATCAAAGCTCAAAGAATTATCAAAGGAAATGAATACGTCTTGTGTGACATATTGTTGCTCGCCTCTGTTGACTGTCAGGACGCCTCCTGTTGTGTTCTAATCACAAAAGACCTCATTCTAAGAAGTGAATATTAATGCAAGCGTAAAACCTAGTCTCAGTATTTGAAGTTCCTTTCTTATGGTCATAGGGAAGCATTTTGCCATTTATCTATCCAGATTTGGTCAGATAGTGCATCTTCCGAAGACCTGAACAGGAGATGGAGCTTTGAGATTATGCTACATTGCCAAGCTTGCGTCTCTGCTCCCAGATATTTTGATGCAGAGGGCCAAAAAATGCTGGTCATTGAGAGAAGTTGTAAACCAACATGTTAGAAGTGTGGCGAAGCCGTTCAACATTTCTCTTCCTACCCAGAGAAGATACCCCATTGGGCTCCAGCTGATCGAAATCCTCCTTTAGCCGAGTCTGTTATTTCCGTCTCGTCTTTAATTGGCATGCTATCAAACAGGATGTGTGGTAAATCACGCGGTTGTGTCTATGGAGAAAAGGTGGTTATAGCAAGTCATTGATAAAATTAAAAGAAAGCTCCAGGCAGCAGGACATCTATTCTCGTAAGCCGAATGCATAAAGAAAAAAAAAAACACTTCCTGAGCAGGTCTAAGAGCGATGCCCCCTCCATTTACATGAAGAAAAACAGAGAGCTGTAGCTAAATACGAGCAAAGCTTTGGACAACTAGAGGCGCTCCAAAAACTAAGTTCTGAATTATAATACAAAAAAAAAACATCTACCCATACAGCTATCCCTTTCTTCTTGGCAAAATCTCCCCCCAAAGCCAACAAATAGCTTATAACTTCTCTTCTAGTGTCAATATCTTTAGATACATCGCCTTCTAAAATGACAACCGTTAAAAAATTTACACATTCCATATATTCCAATCTATTATCTCGACAGGCATCATCAGTTTACCAAACAAAAAAGATCACCTAAAAATACGGCAAGTCTATTCTAAAAATCTACTTCAGAAAAGAAAAGAAAACCCAAACTCATTTCTAACACTGGGGAGAAGATGTACCAAGTTTGGGTTTTGAAGTCTGAGATTTGTTTAACGGCATATCAACCTGTGTGGGTTATTTAATGCCAAAAAAAAGTGGGGTTTTAAGGTATTTTTTATTGTTCGGTTACAGTAAGTCAGATTTTGATTAAACTTTATTTTTCATTTTTGAAAACTGAAGATGTCTCCTACTTTTGTATTAAAAATGTATTGCTGGTAATAATATTTTCCTTCAAAAATGTATATTTCTATTTAAAGTGTTGTGGAGTAGTTTTCGCACTGAAAGTTATAATCGTGCTATGTCGATTGCTAATCGACTTAACACACCCAAAATGTTAGGAACTTGGTAATCTTCCACTGTAAGCTGACTCTTTAGTATTCGGCTAACTGCCGACTAATATCAACAGCCTTAGTCCAACTATGTCCAAACTGGAACTAATAGTTCTACTGAACTCCAATAGAACTCTAAAAACTCTCTAGAACTTCTAAGAACTCCTAAGAACTTCCCAAGAACTTCTCGAGTTAACTTCCTGTTAACTCTTATTAATATGAGAGGGAGAGTCAATTATCCGAGGAATAGTTGTGTTTCACCATAACAAAAAGTCTATTTTTACGTATATATTTCTACAAAAGTCTATTCTAAAACTTTCATAGTGTTTTGACCAGAGTTTGGGATTTAACTATTTGCTCATAGTTGGGACCCTAACAGGTGCTACCAATCCTGGTCAGGGTAGACCTGGGAAAAAACAGCAATTAAGAAGTGGTTCCCTGCTCCTCACAAACTCCCAATCAGAGGCCTTGCTGCCGGATGCAGTCTACCGTCATACCCGGACCGTGGTATGCCGATTTTCTAAAGAATAGGCTTATAAGGCTATAATACAATTTCGGAAAATAAAAGATATTAAATTCATCCGAAGTATGAAACAGTTTGTTATATATTCATAAATAACAAACACGTATATATATAAAAATATGACTTGTGTTTTTATTAATGACGATGGACCGTGTCGCCTAGGAACAGAGAGTGAGAGAGCGCTCTTCTAATGGGTTGACGTGGTGACGGGGGGTTCGACGTGGGTGTAGTTTCTCTGCTTAGCTCGTCTAGCTTCTTCTTCGACTTCTGGTCTTGTCTGGCTCTCTGCCCAGACTGCCTGTCGAGCCTGACTCCTGTCGAGGCTGACTGGGACTCGACTTCTCTTCTACTGTGTCTGGGACTGGTCTGGTTCCTTGACTCTGACTGGACTGTGACTCGGACTGGCTGGCGAATCCGTGTTTTTCGCAGTCTTTATATATCTTCCAAAACCAGGGACTCGTTTCTTCCGGTTTTGCCTTGATCACGCGACGCCTACACGACGCCTACGTAAATTCTCAGAGACACCTGTCTGTTTGCTCTGAGCTATTTCCGCTCTGTCGGAAATAGGGTCAAAATGACATCCGCTGCTTTCAATGACCGAAAACACCCACGCTTCATCAGCCTTCTTGGGTGGGGCTAGATTATTATATTACAAGTTGAATAATATGGATGTTGAAAATCAAAAAACAAAAAACAAAAAGAACTCTGATCAGGCCTTGGTGCCGAAAAATATGGGCGATTAAAGAAGAAGGGAATGTCTCCTTTGACATTTATCCACCCCCTGGCTTTCCTCAATGAAGAAAATGTTAAACTTCTAAATCAATAATGTACTAGGAGGCCTTTCATTTTCGTTCACAATTTCCTGTATAGAGATTTAAAACCGACTTTTCTTCTGTAACATTGCTTGTCTTTCGCTCCATAGCACCATAAAGAGTGAGATGGTACAAGGCTTTGTAAAACAGGCTTTTGGTGTCCTCTCCCCAGTTACGTTCAATGCTGAAGAACTACCCTAATCGGTCTGATAATGGCTCTCTAGTCTGCTTGTGTAAATGGCCAAAGCCTGAGTTCGGTTTTTCGCTGGGTGAGGCTCATTCGCAATTTTCACAAGGAATAGATGTGTTTCACCATAACAGAAACCATTTCGGTAATTTATTGACATGTTTCATCTTGTCGATAAGTATCGTAATGATCAACACCGGGAAGTAATGTGAACTTGGACGAATATAGTAAGCTTGGCTACAGGGGTACGTTCTCGCTACTTCGACCGTGTCTTAAGTAATAGAATAGATGTACGGCTCTTAGGTTTTCCAAATTTTCATTTGACTGTTCACTCAGATCATAGGCTCGTGTGAGTTTGTGTAAATTTATATAAACCTAAGGTTAGGATGGCTGACTACAGAAAACTGAATGCATAATCATTTGATGAGCGAGATTCCAGGGACCAGCTGATAGGAATGCTATAAGAGGAAGTGAGGGTGGTTGAGATTGGGCATATACGATGGGATAAATTAAAATCCTGTGATAGAGGAGCGTAGCCTTAGCTAGGGCTGAGTTGGCCTCCTAGCACGCCAAAAGGATCGAGTTCTGCTTAAAATAAAAGTCTTTCAAGGCGACGAATATGGCCGCTGAAATGCGTGCAGAGGAGGTTAGGAATAAATCTAATCGACATGTCTCATGCGTTACATTGCTGTGTAAAGAGACAGTGACTACAAAAGCGGGAAAATGTAAGGCTTTCGTGACCACTTTCAGGGTCTGTTCTCTAGGGGTAACCGGTCTGAGCACTGCTCAGTGAAGCATTCCAGAAGTTGAGTAAGGTATTAAAAAACGGGACAATTTCGCTAGAAACAAGGAAGAGAGTACTGGATTGCTACGTGCTGTCCGTCCTTCAATATGGTAGTGAATGTTGGACAATATCTTTGAAGATGAAAAAAAAACACTTGAAGCAGCTGAAATGTGGTTCTACAGAAGGATGCTGCGAATATCATGGATTGAGCATGTGAGCAATGATGAGGTCTTGGAAATGATGGAAACAAAAAGGAAATTAATACTGAGTATCAGGAAGAGACAGCTGAAGTTCCTGGGACAGGCAATGAGGAAGGAGGGCTTGGAGAATCTGATACTAACAGACCAGATAGAGGGAAAAAGAGACAGGGGAAAGCAATGGATAACATATTTGAAGGACCTAATCAGGTGGATGACGGAACAAGGATTGCATAGTGTAACAGGATAGGGAAAACGTGGAAAGCAATGATCGCCTAAGTCATGAAGGGACAGGGCACATAAAAGAAGAAGACTCCGCCTTGAAGCTGCTGAAGCGGCTAAGTGCAAGTCTCCCATCATAGATTTGGATATATGAGAACCACTGAAGCTGGCTGGCCGGAACAATTCTCTGTGATTAACAACAGCTTGCACTGTTTTACAACAGCTGACGCAAAACGTTATGCATATAAGGACAAGTATAAGAATTGCGGGGATGGAATAGATATCTTTTGGCCTTTAACGATGTTAAACAATAAGTTATATTTTAGCAACGATCTTAGCCAACCGTTTCCAGGCTACACTTTCTAGTTTGATTGGCTTCGAACAGACGTGCTGTGAAGAGCAAGACTATTCAGGATAACCTTCATATGGTACACTTGATCATCGAACAAGTGAAAAATGAAACCCTGGTGATCAATCTGGATCAGTCTAAATCCTTTGACCATCGATTCCTGTAGGCTGTACATTTGGCTTCCAGTTTTGGGCCTTACTTTCACAGCTGTATCCGTTTTATGTATGCGGCATAGGTAAAAGTGAATGGAGTTCAATCGAAGCCTTTCTTATAGTCTCGATTCATTAGTCAAGGTTGTCCACTTTCGTCTTTGTTGTACGTTCTTGCATTGAAGCCCTTCCTTTGCAAGTTAAAAAATATTGCGGTTTTACATGAAATTTCCCTATTTGGTGCTAACATCTCAGACAGGCATTTCCCTTCTATTGTCAAGGTTTCAGGTTAAGTAATTTTTTTTTTCATGTAATTTTTCTTTTTTTAGGATATAAGTTATATAAAAATGGCCCGGATGTTTTCTTTATAGAAGCGCATACGGCTATACTCCCAGCCATTATCAAAGATGGATTTGATTTTACATGTAACAGAATAAAAAAAAAATCTTAAATGCATACAAACCAAATGCATAGTAATTATAAACCGGACGAATCTTCATTTGGGAACATCCTCCGAAAATACGCAACTCCCGTCTACTTAAACAAAATAAATTAAATTAATCATCTATCATAGAAAATTAAAAACAACTAGCATAATCGCCAAAAACATTTCGACCGCAAGACCTAAACCACAATAAACTATTATTATTTACGTATTTACAAGTTCTTTGATGAACTACGTTCTTGGTCCACTCAATTTCGTAAATAATCATATCGGCCACAAGACTACGAAATTGACTGAAAAGCTCACGCTGCATCTCTCTGAAAATAGCATAATTCGATCGCATTTAAACACACACCGTGACCTACCAAATCCTATCAGCAACGTACTTGTTGAAAACGAATATGATAGCATGATCCACATGGAAAAAGGCTGTAAATAATGGAGGCATTATTAATAAAAATACGGAAAACCTAATATCAACGACGAACACGTTAACAATGTGCTTACCGTGTTCGGAACAGAAAACATACACACGACTTTAAAAACATACATAACACTACATGAATTCTGATACATGCAACATAAAGTCCATCTTGATAATGGCTAAAATTATAGCCGAAGGTGCTCGGAGAAACACATAATTTTGACTAATTTTGTATAATTTATGCCCTCAAAAGATAAAAACCAACTTACATCACATGAAACAATTTTCTAAAATAACACCTGCATATATATATATATATATATATATATATATATATATAAACTTATTTATAAATGGAACTTTGTCTGTGTGTGTATGTGTGTGTGTGTCTATATGTCTGTCTGTCCGTTACTTATAGACCCCGAAATGGCTGAAGCGATTTTCTTGAAACTTAACACAGTTGTACGATAAGCGTCTGCGAGTGTTCTTAGCAAGTTTTTGTGTTGAGGTACCCTCGATAAATATCGTAAATCGCTAATCGAAAATATCGGTTTATAGAGGGAGTGGTCCGATTTTAATCAAAATGATGCACTCATAGACAAAGACATAAGAAATGATATTCAGAAGTTTCAAGGTTGCAGTTCTTACAATAGTGCAGAAAATTGATAATATATATATATATATATAAGGCAAGATGTTTGTGTGTGTGTCTGTTTATCTGCTTGTGCGCCTGTATTTATTTTAGTTTTTGCTTCGGGTTTGGCTCTAAGCATGTATAATTGTAGTTCTTAGTCTCAGCCATGATACCATTTACTCAGAGGACTTATTTAGCCTTCAAAATTCAGTTTACGACGAAAAAAACTTATTTGATATTGATACCTGGAAATCAAAATTTGACTTACATCCATTCATTTTTCTTTCAGTCTACGGTTTCGCTTTAACTGGAAACAACTATTGCTTTTTAGTCTTTCGTGCCAACGTCTAAAGAGTTTGAGCTCCAGGACGATGGATTAGTTTTAAAGCTTTCTTTACACCCGAGCAACGATGGGCTTTACTGCTAGTATATATATAAAGATGCTAAGTCCGTAAACGGAGAGGGTAATGCAATAATCCAAAGCATTTATTTAATATTAAATGTTAAACGATAGATCTCTGTAGAGAGTTCAATGAAAATTATCCAAAGCAATATGATATTCGAATCAAATGAAATCGTTGTCTGAAAAGATTAGCATATTAGCTCATCGAAATAATTTATAATTTATAAACATTTTAGATGATATATATATATATATATATATAATCATGTGAATTAAAAAATATTCATAAGGGTGAACACACATAATTATTCCTGTTAGGGGTATTTATGTGTATACATCATTTTAAAATTCAAATTCTAAAAATATTAACTGCTGTGTCGTGACTCGTACCATATGACATCCAGTCGCCCGGATGTATAAAAGACAATGTGCGCTTAGCGCGGGGGTCGTTGTCATTATCACGTATTTCGGGAAGTTACACCTACTACTGCGAGAGACTGAAAAAATTGTACATACATCTTGGTTGTACCACTCTGTTAATAAAGTAGTTTTGGTACATTTCTCTTCATTCCACGATACAACATTAACTTTAATTTTTATACTCATGTTATTTTTGTTTATTTTTATTTACATTTAATCTTAAAAAAAAACGTAACCTAAATTTATAAGATTTAATTCCCAGAAATATCGAGTGAACTTTATTTTTCCTTTATATATATATATATCGTTATGTGAATTAATAAATATACATAAGAGGGTATATACATAAATAACCCTATTAGGAATATTTATGTGTGTAGATTTAATTCCCATGAATATCGAGTGAACATATATTCAAATATATTGAACGGTCATATGCACCTGATGATTGGTTGAAGCATGAAACTTTGAGTCGTGTCATCAACGGAGGACCACACACACACACACACACACACACACACACACATATATATATATATATATATATATATATTTTTTTTTTTTTCTAAACATATATTGTTAAATATAAGAGACAATGAATGTCTATTATGTTTAATCATGAGCCGTTCTAAACGTCGTATTTTGGCTTTAATTTCAGTTGAAAATAAAGACAAAAATTCTCCATTTGGATAAGTTTTATTAATTTGGTTCTAAGCTCTCGGCTCACATGAGCCATCTTCAGAGAGGTCACCAAGACGGTAACACAATAACATCCACCATCACCGACGATTTTATTTTGTGTTGACATAAAAATCCGCCAGGCAACGGCAATAGTTACCAAAAATAACAAACGCAGTTCGCAAATTTGCAATGCAGTTCTATGACGTCACGCCCCGTGATAGCGCGAAATGACAACAGAACCATGTATTCAAATGCAATGTAACGTGTTATGCCCGGACTTAAAGGTGATTTTATTAAGTGTGGGTTGTTTGGATTTAATGTAGATGGCCTCCAATGTCTGAAGGTTATTTTTACTGTGTTTGGGTCTGACGAGCCGCGATAATAATATCAAGCGGTGAAATATCCATAGTAATAATCGAAAATCTTTTATAAATTATATTACCCTGTAAAAATTAAATAAATCGCTCATTCAGTATCGCTCATTCAGTAAAATGAATTAGAGCACTCTAGCTATTGGGCGTGTATAATGTTAATATATGCGCTAAAAAGTCGGCCTTCTTCCATCGAACGCCCATAGTCCAGAGGTAGAATCGCCGACTGACGCTAATTCGGACGGGTTTCAATCCTGGGTTAAAAAGCAATCGGAGTCTAACCGTACTGATGAGCTGTGATACAACGAAACAGATCTGTCTGCGGATGACAATATATATATTTCGAATTTCTTGGAAAAATAGATTTTAAAAATATTTCTTTTTAAAGTCATATCTTAAACCCCAGACAGCTCAATCTAAATATTTCTAAGAATTAAAAGAGTATTCTCTTCACAGATCGAATGGGAGGCAGTTAGCAAAACACAAACTTTTATCAGCTTCAGAAATAGATGTAACCTATGCTTAGATGGAAAAATAAAATTAATTAAATTTTGTGCTGATAACCAACTTTTAAACCAACGAAGTGAGGTAATTTTTAAATGTCTTCACAGAAATTAATCTTGTGTAGATTTTGTAAGATTAAAATATTTTTATTGGATTTTTATTGGATTTTTATTGGATTTTTATTGGATTTCTAGCAAATCCATCTGTTAATTATCCTTCCATTGCGATTCTCATGCGTTATTTTTATTTCATTTATCTTTTAGTAATCTTACTATTTTTACTAGCAGGATAGCCCGGCGTTGCTCGGGTGTAATGAAAGCTTTAAAACTAATCCATGGTCCTGGAGCTCAGACTCAGCGTAAAGAATATTTGAAATAATAAAATAATTGCGACAATTTACCAATCGACAATTTACCAATATATATATACTAGCAGTATAGCCCGGCGTTGCTCGGGTGTAATGAAAGCTTTAAAACTAATCCATCGTCCCGGAGCTCAGACTCAGCGTAAAGAATATTTGAAATAATAAAATAATTGCGACAATTTACCAATCGACAATTTACCAATATATATATACTAGCAATATAGCCCGGCGTTGCTCGGGTGTAATGAAAGCTTTAAAACTAATCCATGGTCCTGGAGCTCAGACTCTTTGGACGTTGGAGTAAAAGACTAAAAAGCAATAGTTGTTTCCTGTTAAAGCAAAACCGTAGACTGAAAGAAAAATGAATGGATCTAAGTCAAATTTTAATTTCTTGGTATCGATATCAAATAAGTTTTTTCGTCGTAAACTGTATTTTGAAGGTTAAATAAGTCCTCTGAGGAAGTGTTATCATGGCTGAGACTAAGAACTACAATTATACCTACTTAGAGTCGAACCCAAAGCAAAAACTAAAATAAAAGGCTGAAAAAATACAGACATACAGGCAGATAAACAGACACACACACAAACATCTTGCTTTATATATATATATATATATATATATATATATATATATTATCGATTTTCTGCACTATTGTAAGAACTGCAACCTTGAAACTTCTGAATATCGTTTCTTATGTCTTTGTCTATGAGTGTATCAAATTTTATTAAAATATTATGGGGGTATTTTTGTTTTTACTACATTATCTCCTTTTTTATTGTTTGTATTAATATTTATGAATCTCTTTTCTATTTCTGTAAATATCTTCTCTCGTGAAATTTTTATTTTTGTATTAATATTTATGAATCTCTTTTTTATTTCTGTAAATATCTTCTCTCGTGAAATTTTTTTTAAGTGTTCGTAAAAAGTGTTTAAAAAATTCTTGAAAATTTTCTGAAAATTTTTTATAAAACTTTTATTTTTCTAAAAAAAAACTCCCCTACAGACCTTTCCACGTGAAAGTGAACGCAAATATTTTCTTAATCTCTCAGAAAGTAAATGGACCCAACAGAAAAAAATATAAAACTGATGTATGGGTATTTTGGTAATGTTCGACACAAGACCACTTTTTCAGGTAATACCTTACCGCAAGAAAACTGATTTATTCTAATAATTTTATTCCATCTTAAAGTAATTTAACTTGCAGACCTGCTTCTACGGTTTAATTATTGTTTCAACATCTAAAAGCCCCGAAGAAAAATATTCATAAACCCTGTCGAATAGCAAAATTCAAGTAATGTTGAAATCATTATACCAGGGATGCTCCGACAGAAATACCACCTGTTTATTTCGACGGAAATTGAAGTACAATAGCAATATCCGCCGGTTCCTTCGCCAGTGATATACAAAACACGGAAAACGGCACTTGAGTGATGCTGTAAAGCTTCCACTCTCCGTCTCACTGTGCTCACATACATTATTTGGTTTCTGTAAATATTCAGTAAGCGTGCAATAGGTACAGTATCATTTCCTTCTAAATCACATTTTCCAATGCAATCATTTCACGTATAGGAAAAATTTTCAAAATATATAGATGTGAAAAATGTTTATAATTAAAGGTTTTGCGGAAAAAATACATAACATCAGGAAAAAACAGCTGAAGTTCCTCGGGCATATAATGAGGAAGGAGAGCTTGGAGAATCTGATACTCACAGGTCAGATAGAGAGTAAGAGAGACAGAGGAAACAATACGTAACATACTTGATGGGCTTGAGCAAATTTCCTGGAGGTTGTAGCCGTCAGGAAAGCAAGTGAACGGAAGGGAGTTCCACAGGCGGGAAGTGCAAGAAAAGAAGCTGATGTTTGTTTGTAACTCTATTATCTCTCCTCTTTTCTTTTTTCCGTTTCCTTTTACTCTTATTTTATTTCTCTTTAGATTATTTGGATGCTTGTTATTATTGTGTGCTTATACGGCCTCTCGGCCTCTTATGGCTTTTGTCCGGATGCTTATTTTGTGTATATCTGTTTCTTGCCTCATTTGTGTGTGTTATGGTTTATAAAATGGCGAGTGTTCTAAAAATAGAAAAAGATAGGCACACTGACGCCAAGAATTCAAAATTGGGCGGCAAAATAAGGAACCGTTTCTTTTGGATATGAGTAGGAGTAAGTGTAGGAGTAAGAAGTAAGAGTTAAGGACAGTAGTTTTGTGTAGGAGATTTAAAAAGGGAAAGACGCTAGTCAGTTGACCACTAGAGTCCAGAAGGGATAAGCTCGTTTACTTCTAGCATCCCACAGTGAAGAGAATTTAGCTAGTCTGCTCCTGTATCCACACAAAATTTAACGGTTGTAACTTGATGTAAAAAACTAACGTTTTATACCAAAATTAAACATCATTCATTCAAGTTTGTGTTATCTTGTAATTATACCAAAACGAAGCAACACAACATGTGTCTCTCCCATTTTTTGTGAGTTTTTGTGATTTGACGAATGTATTCTTCATTTTATGCGTTTTTGTTATGTGTTTGTGTGATTTGATGCATATATTCTAAAGAGTTTGACACTTCCGGGTAATACGTATGTACAATGTTCTCTTCACCATCATCATTATCATTTTGAGGACTCAACCGAGATTCAAAATATTGTCAGTAGCTGAATACTTGATGCTTCGCCAGAGCTACCAAGGGTGTTTTTATCGTGACACCATCACTAGATGGGTTGCCTACCACGGCTTAAGCGAGGCCCATTTACCTTCATTGAGAGAAGGATATCCCGACCGGGTGTTTTTTACAACCTTGCGATAAAAAAAAAAGATATTATACATAAACTACTGCTTGTAGAAAACAGTAATTTTTTAATTTTTTTTTTTTTAACGTCGGTTGCAACGCCTATTCTTCTTCACCATAACAGATTTCCCTTCTGTTAAAAACCGTTTTTCAAAGAATCTGGGTAAAATAAACTTTTATTTGTTTATTTGGCACGTTCTGAAAGAAGCAATTTTTAAATTTTAAATAAATTCTGGAATTATAATTGTTTAAGTATGTGCTGAGTTTTCC
>JBBBDQ010001837.1:245000-287500 GCA_037127315.1 Ascarosepion bandense | reverse complement strand
AGAACGAAAAAGGCATTCGACAAAGCATGTCACAAAGACTTGATAGAGCTCTCTGGAGAATTTAAAAAAACAGATTCTACTTCTGCTATATATGCATTACTGAAATGTGCAAGGGAAATTATATGAGAATTTCTTTTATTAGGTTTTTCAGAAAAGAATTAAGTTTTTCTTCCATGTGAATTATGAATCAATCAGCGATGAGTGAAATGTTAGAATATGCTTTGCGAATTATTTTAAGATTTCTTTTATTAGTCTGGTCATAGTTTATTAGTATGGTCGCAGTTTTTCTCTTTGAATTATAACACAGGCAACCATGAGAGAATGGTGAGAAAATGATTTGGGAATTTTTTAAAGAATTTATTTTTTATTAGGCTGGTCAAAAATGATTTCGTATTTCCTCGAAGTTTGTATTTTATTACTTCGAGTTATTTCCTCGATTTTTTCTCGAGTTATTTCATCGAGTTTATTTCCTAGTGTCTACCAACCATGACAAAATGGTAAGACTATGCATTGGGAATTATTTTAACATTTCTTTTATTAGGCTGTACGGAATGTAATTACATATAATCTCGTTATTAATTATCAGTCTACCAACAATGACAAAGTGGTAAAAAGATGTATTGGTAATTATTTTAACATTTTATTTATTAGGCTGTTCGGAATGTAATTACATATATTCTCGTTATTAAATATCAATCTACCAACAATGACAAAATTGAAAGTCTATGCATTAGAAATTATTTTAACATTTTATTCATTATGTTGTGCGGAATGTAATTACATATATTCTCGTTATTAATTATGAATCAACCAATCATGACACAATGGTAAGAATGTGTATTGAAAATTATTTTTAATTTTTTTTATTAGGTTGATATGTCTTGGGAATTATTTGAACCTTAATTTTTAATGAGGCTTTTCAGAAAAGAATTACATATTTATTCAGTATTAATTAGGAGTTAACCAACAATGATATAATTATAAGAATATTCATTGGTAATTTTGAACATTTCCTTTATGTTTGTGGAAAAGTTATTATATATTTTCTATTATATAATTGTATAAATATGCATTGGGAATTGTTTGAAAATTTTATTACTGGGCTGTTCGGAAAGTAATCACGTATGAATTATTTTTCTATTTGTTTTAAATTTTGAGTAAAAACAACAGGGAAGAAGCAAAGTTCAATGCTAGTTATTGACCATAAGAACTAGTTTATTGCCTCTTCTTGCCGATAAAGTTTAATGCATTTCGTATTTTTAAACCTAGAAAAAGCAATATATTTGCATTTTTCTACTGAATGGTTTCGGTAAGGTTTTAGATCATATTCATTTCAAAGCAATTTTATTCTGCGCTAATTGTTTTTAAGTCATTCTAAGCAAACATCACATAACAATCCAGTACTCTCTTCTTTGTTTCTTTCGAAATTTTCCTGTCTCTTAATACGCTACTCAGCTTCTGAATGCAACCTTCTGCTTTTGGATCTCAGGAATATACATGTATAGAAAATGATGTGACCACAGAGTGAGGGGTCAGTTTATATATTGATTATAATATAGTAAAGATCCCCCACTTTATAACCAGTATGCTTCTGTAGAACCACATTTCAGTTGCTTCAAGCTTTTCCTTCATCTTTGATAAGATTGTCCAGCATTCACTGCCACATAACAATCCAATACTCTCTTCTTTGTTTCTAGCGAAATTTATATATTATAATATAGAACAGATCCCCCACTTTATATCGAGTATGCTTCTGTAGAACCACATTTCAGTTGCTTCAAGCTTTTCCTTCATTTTGATAAGATTGTCCAGCATTCTCTGCCACATAACAATCCAGTACTCACTCCTTTGTTTCTAGCGAAATTTATATATTATAATATAGAACAGATCCCCCACTTTATATTCAGTATGCTTCTGTAAAACCACATTTCAGTTGCTTCAGGCTTTTTCTTCATCTTTGATAAGATTGCCCAGCATTCACTGCCATATTGAAGGACAAACATCACATAACAATCCAGTACTCTCTTCTTTGTTTCTTTCGAAATTTTCCTGTCTCGTAATACTCTACTCAGCTTCTGAATACAACCTTCTGCTTTTGGATCTCAGGAATATAAATGTATAGAAGATGATGTGACCACAAAGTGAGGTGTCAGTTTATATATTGATTATAATATAGAAAAGCTTTTCCTTCATCTTTGATAAGATTGTCCAGCATTCACTGCCACATAACAATCCAGTGCTCTCTCCTTTGTTTCTAACGAAATTTATATATTATAATATAGAACAGATCCCCCACTTTATATTCAGTATGCTTCTGTAAAACCACATTTTCGAAATTTTCCTGTCTCTTAATACGCTACTCATCTTCTGAATGCAACCTTCTGCTTTTGGAATATAAATGTATAGAACATGATGTGAGCACAAAGTGAGGGGTCAGTTTATATTTTGATTATAACATAGAAAAGATCCCCCACTTTATATCCAGTATGCTTCTGTAGAACCACATTTCAGTTGCTTCAAGCTTTTTCTTCATCTTTGATAAGATTGTCCAGCATTCACTGCCACATAAGAATCCAGTACTCTCTTCTTTGTTTCTAGCAACATTTTCCTGTCTCTTAATACTCTACTCAGCTTCTGAATGCAACCTTCTGCTTTTGGACCTCAGGAATATAAATGTATAGTAACTGCTGTGACCAAAAATTGAGGGGTCCGTTAATATATTGATTGAAATATGGAACAGATCCCACACTTTATATTCAGTATGCTTCTGTAGAACCACATTTCAGTTGCTTCTAGTTTTTCCTTCATCTTTGATAAGATTGTCCAGCATTCACTGCCACATAACAATCCAGTACTCTCTTCTTTGTTTCTAGCGAAATTTTCCTGTCTCTTAATACGCTACTCAGCTTCTGAATGCAACCTTGTGCTTTTGGATCTCAGGAATATAAATGTACAGAAAATGCTGTGACCACAAAGCGAGGGGTCAGTTTATATATTGATTGTAATATGGAATAGATTCCCCACTTTATATCCAGTATGCTTCTTTGTTTCTTTCGAAATTTTTCTGTCTCTTAATACTCTACTCAACTTGTGAAAGCGTTCTTTGCCATGCCAATTCACCTTCCAATCTTAGTGTGGCACATTCTGTCTTCCGTTAGTACACTTTCTAAGTACTTGCTTGATTTTAGTATCTCCAATCTATAATTGGCATTTTGGGTCCCTCTCTTTGCTGATAACCATAAATTCTTGCAGTATATTTGTAGTCCTTTCTTTCGGTTTTCTTCTTTTTTAGGAGGTCTTGTTGTTTTCTTTCCGTGTCGGCTATAAGGCACTGATTGTAAGTAGATGTAAGTGAAAATAATGCGTGTTAAGTCGGTAACGTTAGTATGTGCAAATGACAGTAACGAAATAAATGTCCATTCAAAATATGCAGCAAGTATTGTATACACGTGTGAAATGATGCAACGCTGTAAACCAACTGAGAGAATCATTTATGGATATATGTGTTGAGAGTAATTATGTGTGAATGTGTGCGTTTATTTATTTTTTTTTTAAATCATTTCACCCCAAGCAAGGGGTGAAATGATTTAATTTCTACTCCAACAGTTTCTTTCCTCGCACTTCCCGACTGTGGAATTCTCTTCCACACGATTGCTTCCCCGACGGCTACAATCTCCAAGAGTTTAAATGTAAGGTCAATAGACACCTCCTAACACACTAACCTGCTCCCATTCTATCAAGCACTCTTCCCATCTGCCCAACCCTCATCCTCGGTATCCTTACTCATCTGTCACCTTTCTCCTGACATTCCCTATGTCTGAACACTCCTTCTCTTTACCTTCTCCTATGTAGTCCCATGCGCAATAGTGGCAGTGGAATGCCTTGCTTGGGTGAGATGATTAAAAAAAAAGGCATTCCACAGCCACTACTGCGCATGGGGTTTTATAGGGGAATGTAAAGAAAGAGTGGTTAGATATAGGAAATGTCAGAAGGAGGGTGATAGATGGGTAAGGATACCGAGGCTGAGGGTTGGGTAGATGGGAAGAGTGTTTAAAAGAATGGATGCGAGTTATTGTCTTAGGAGGTGTCTATTGACCTTACATTTAAACTCCTGGAGATTGTAGCCGTCGGGGAAGCAATCATGTGGAACGAAATTCCACAGCCGGGAAGTGCGAGAAAAGAAGCTGTTGGAGTAGAAATTGCGGTTACATTTTATCGGTTTAACTGTAAAAGGGTGGGACCTACTTGCTAATCTAGTATCTCGTGCAAATTCGTACCTAGGGGGCACCAGTGATCTAAGTTAATCGGAGCAGAAGCCGTTAAAGTATTTATAGAAGAGATACAGGGAAGCCACGTCGCGCCGGTGAGAGAGAGACTGCAGGCGGTCTGCCAAGTCGGTATCGATCACATAACATACTCTCCGTTGTATTTTGTCAAGAACTCCGAGGAGAATAGCAGGGGCACCCGACCAGATGTGGCAGCAGTATTCAATGCACGGGTAGATTTATATATGTGCAGGATAGATACAGACGGAAAAAACTTCCGGGCCCTGCACAGAGAACCGACTTTCATAGCAGCGGATTTAGCAATGGATTCGATATAGTGATTCCACTTGAGCTCCGCTGAGAGTGTGAGGTCAAGGAGGCGTAGTGTTTTACTCTCTGAGAGGCAAGCCTGGTCCATGCTAATAGGTGCGATTGTCTATGATGTTTGATTGACAGCATGAATCATTAAAGTTAATATGTGAAGTAAGGTATACAGGTGTCAAATGCTGGAACGATTTCTATTCTAAATAACGTGAGAGAATCACATACGAATGTGTATGAAATAATCATGTATGAATGTGCCTGTTAACGGTCATGTCACGTTGAATACACCGGTTCCCGCTCGATCACCGAAGTTAAGCAACGTTGAGCCTGGTCAGTACTTACGTGGGTGACCACTTGGGAATACCAGGTGCTGTTAGCGTTCACGGATGTGCGTTGTGGTGCGGTGGATGTCGGCTTGGAGGGGGAAATCGGTGAGCCGAGTTCCAATTTCAGTCGAGCACACTGCACTCACTTGCGCACTAGTACCCTTGGGAAAGGTATTAATCCGTCCGTTCCCTCCAGTTATGGGTTAAATAACGGGGTAGGACTTGGGACCCTGCCCTTAAACAAATCCCAATGAGACTTGCTCCGTCAGGGAGGAAGCCCGCTCAACCCGACTAGGGTGAATGCGGCATACATACATACATACAATCATGTATGAATGTGCCTGTTTGTATGAGTTTGAAATCGTAAAGACAAAAATATTTCCGTTTAAAATTCTAGTAAAAATAAGGTATAAAAGCATTAAGCGCACTTTTTAAAAATAAATAAATTTTTGAAAAATAATATGTTAACGGTTAGAATCTTTCGATGAAATAATAAATTACAAAATATCTATGTATTATGATTATTACAATAACATAATTAAGTAATCTATATATATAAAAGTCAATCTGTGTGTCTGTGTGTGACTGTTCCCTATGTACGCCTACATTTTTTAAGATACGCCATTCAAACATTCTAGGGACACATATCAACAGGGAAGCCAGGTCGACACGTAGTTTTTGAGTTAAAGTTCAGCAAGTTTTACCTTTCGCATTTTTTGGCCAACGGAACCGATTGTTTAAATTTGCTCCGTAAAACATCTGAGATCTAAGATGGTTGCCAGATTACGTCATAGAAATTAAATCACACGTGTCAAACGCGACTTAAAAAAAAACAAAACAAGTCTTTATATTTAATTTTTATTCCGAACATTTAAAAATTCATTTGGTCAACAAAAAATGAAAATTTTTCCCGTAATTTTGAAGCAAAAGAAATATTTAGAAAAAAAAGTGTTTTTTCAAAGAAAAACAAAATATGTAAAAAAAAAAAAAATTGGTGGAATTTTCGTTTTAGGACCCGAAGATTAATATCCCTTCAAATATTTCCAAAATAGACATATATGCTATAAAATGTATATGCTGAACTCAAATCAGCAATTAGATATTGGAGAAACCTACCTTTATTTATGTTAACGACCAGAAAAAAAAAATCGGACATCTACCTCTTTTGTGTGTGTTTGCTTATGTAAGGGATATATTTCTCACAGAACATCAACTCACGTTTACGCTAAACAAAAGGAAATAGATTTTTTTAATGGCATTTTTGAACAACAATATAAATATTTTTTTTATAGAAAAATCAGGTGGCGAATACAAGCCCTTCGAAATCGCAAACGCTGCAGTAATCATCTAATTAAAAAATCTTCTGAGTTGCACGGGCAACGCAGGGCTTTGATGCTAGTATATATATGAATAAGAAACATACATATGAATTACTATACTAAATCGTTACAAAATTACAATAAAGCAATATAAAAGATATACAATAATAAATAATAGTAAATAATAAAAATTACAAAAAATAAAATAAAATAATAAAACTAATAATAATAATAATAATAATAATAATAATAATAATAACTGGATTTTAAATACTTTAAATATATACATGATATCACCCGTCATCATCAATTTCATCAAACAGTGCATGTCTATATGGGAAACAACCCTTTACCTCAATCATATAAATGGAACCTATAAGTCTGATGAAATAAACATCAAAAGAGGTATATTTCAAGGTGATTCTTTGTCTCCCTTACTATTCCGTATATAATAGCACTAACCAGTCAACTTAAATAGACAGAATGTGGTTATAAAATATGCCAAAAGAAAATAAGCCATCTATTTTACATGGATGACTTAAAGTTGTATGCTAAGAATGATAATGAGCTGAAGGTCTTCTGTAAAAAGACATTGGAAAGAAATTCAATTTGAATAAATGTGCTAAAGCTACAGTTTTACGTGGATCACTACAAGAAACATCCTCAATTAGCTTATACCCTGTTGTAACAATAAAAGATTTGAAACCAGAAGAAGCTTATAAATACTTAGGTGTAAATGAGAGTGATATAATTCACCATAAAAAATGAAAGAAATAGTGCGTAGAGAGTACTATAGAAGGCTACGAATGATATTAAAAACTGTTGAATTCTCAGAACAGAATTAAGGCCATTAATAGCCTTGCAATCCCAGTTGTCCAATATAGTTTCCACATCTTAAACTGGACTCTAAACGACATCAAACGAATGGATTCTAAAACAAGAAAGCTTCTTTCTAAGCATAAGATGCATCATCCAAAGGCTGATGTAGACCGTCTATACATACCCCGTAAAGAAGGTGGAAGAGGTTTTATTCAGCTAGAATTGTCATACAAGAAAACAATTATTGGCTTACTAACATACATAGAAACAACAAAGGACTGGATGATACAATTAGTAAGGCAACATGAAGAAAGGAAGGAAAAATATTGAATAATAAAAGAAGGCAGTAAATACAAACAAGATTTCCAGTTAGTAGATTCTGTAGAAAAGCAAAACAGAAGCCAAGAACCAACTATTGCGGCAAAAAATATGAAAATGAAAGCCAAAGATAAAGCTCTTGAAAAGATGAAACAACGCTGGCAAGACAAACCTCTGCATGGCCAATATCCAGAACGTACCAATAAATCCAATGTTGATAAAGTTAATACTCATCGATTGTTACGTGCATCTGGATTAAAGTCTGAGACTGAAGGCTTTATTCTAGCAGCGCAAGACCAAAGTTTTTTCACTAGAAACTTTTAGGCAAATATTATGCATAATGATATGAATCCAAAATGCAGGTTGTGTGATAAATACTAAGGAACAATAGACCATCTAATCTCAGGCTGTTCTGTACTTGCCCCAAATGAATATAAAAATCGCCCCGATAGAGTCGGGCAATATTTACATTGGACAATGTACAAACACTATGGATAATCTGTAAACAAACACTGCACTGGTTACAGAAATAGAAGATGTCACCATTCTATGGGACTACACCATCTACACAGACAGAAAAATTGAAGCAAATAGGCCGGACATTATTGTTAGAAACCAGAAAGAAAAAACTTGTCTATTAATTGATATGGATTTTCCAGAGAATTGTAACATAGCAACCAAGGAATTTGAAAAACTGTCAAAATATGAAGACCTGGAAATTGAAATAGAAAAAATGTGGTAATTGAAAACAAGAGTTGTGCCAGAGACAGTAGGCGCACTTGAAATGTTAAAAAATGGAACAAAACAACACATTGAAAGAATCCCTGGAAACCCCAGCTTAAGAGATATACAAAAAATTGTCTTATTAAGTACAACCCACACACTAAGGAGAACTTTGTCTTTATAACGCTAGGGATGATAGGGGAGATAGAAAAAACATGAACTGGAGTCATAACAACACGCCACGACCTGCCTTAGGTCTCCCTGCAGACTTGGTTGTTAGCGCGACCATAGATAGCAGAAATCGAAATATGATGAAAAATGAAATAATAATAATAATAATAATAATAATAAACTGGACTCTAAACGACATCAGGAGAATGGATTCTAAAACAAGGAAGATAGAAAACAGGGAAGATAGAAAAACATGAAATGGAGTCATAACAACACGCCACTACCTGCCTTAGGTCTCCCCGCAGACTTGGTTGGTCGTGAGACCAAAGCAGAAATCGAAATATGATGAAAAATGACATAATAATAATAATAATATAATGTTAGGGAGATAGAAAAAACATGAAATGAAGCCATAACAACACACCAAGACCTGCCTTAGGTCTCCCCGCAGAATTGGTAGGTAGTGCGACCATAGCAGCAATGAAAATATGATGAAAAAGACAACATAATAACAACATAAAAATAATAAGAAGAACGATAATCATAAACAATTATGAAAAAAATATATACAGATAATAATAGGTGAAATAGAAAAATAGTGAGAAAATATGAAATTAAATATGGAATCTACTTCATATATTGAAAACAATATTACATTGTTAAAAATACAAGAAACTATCTGTAACTTATTTAATAATATCTATTGGTATTTTGGATTCATGAATTATGTATTTGTGAAAAAAATTAGAAGTAATATAATGTTTTAATAACGTGTTTATCGTTGGTAGTAATGTAATTAATATGCTTTCAAAATACTTTCTTCCTAAAGGGTTTATTTTTAAATAAACTGGCATTTCAAAAATCTAAATTGTGTCCTACGTTATTTCAGTGAAACACAAGATAGTTGGAACGAGTTATGGTGCCCTCCTACGAAAAATGGACTCTTCCTCTTAATATATAATTACCTGCAGCAGACAGTTAAGTGGACAGTTAAGGCAGCTAGTTCTGTCTTGCACATTGTTGAACTCTCTACCTTCGGGCGGAGAGTACTAACTGATATGGACCCGGTATGGGACCATAAAATCATGAGTCAACACGGTGGTTGGACAAGAATATATATTACCTCACAAAAAATACAAACAGACACAAAAGAAAGAAAAATAGCTTGGCTACAAGTGACCGACAGACAGACTAGGATGAGCTGAACTGAAATCGTACTGGAAACCAGTGTCTCTGTCGCCCTGGCTCTGTCCTCGAGAGTAATTAACTCTCGGGTAATATAGACAAAGAAGAGTCTATTATTAAGTGGGTAACTTCCCACAACAATAACCCAGTCGAGGCTTCGCCGAAAGGTACAGTCTTATCAGTGGAAAATCAGACATCAATTTTTTTCCCGGACTATATGGACCGGATTACTTACATTAAAAAAGCTTTGTGCTACATTTTGTCTTAAGGGGGAAGGTAATTAAATATGGTTAAGAACAGCTAGAACGCAGTTAAAGTCATTTACTACGAGGCAATAAGCAGCGCAACTGTACCGTTCTGACTTATTTCTATTTAATTAATTACTGACACTTACGTTGTATATATATTTTTGTTATACTAATACACAATTTTGAGCCTAGCTTCTGTTTTCCGTGTCTTACTTCCTACCAAAACGGTTACTACAACTTTGCGACGAAGCTTTACGTTAAGAGGGCCACAACAAATTTGCAACGAAAATCCTCAACAGAACGTATATCCAAACGTCTCTTTTATGTTCGTAGATCCACACTTTTAGATTTCATGATGTATCCCTTATATACACTTTAATGCACTGTAGACACTCTATTTTGGTAAATCCCGCATTTATAAAAAGCCCTAAATCACATAATTTCTCCATATGTACCTAACAATTACAGCATCAACAAATGAATTCCTTCAAGTATTAAAAGCGGCTAATCCTAAATGTAATATTCTAGCTTCACTAGATATAGAAAATCTTTTTACTAATGTTCCGGTTGAAGAAACGTTCAAGATAATTTATGACTTTGTCTACCCATCAATCCTTCTTTGAAAAATTCAACCAGCAATTCTTCGGAAACAACAAATCGTCGACCAAACAAGTTCTATTTAAAGACCATAATGGTAACATCTTCTACAGAAGGATGCTGCGGATATCGTGGACTGAGCATGCAAGCAACGATGAAGTGTTGGAAAGAATGGCAACAAAAAGGAAATTAATACTGAACATCAGGAAGAGACAACTGAAGTTCCAGGGACATGCAATAAGGAAGGAGAGCTTGGAGAACCTGATACTGACTGGCCAGATAAAAGGAAAAAGAGACATAGGAAGGCAGCGGGTAACATATTTGCAGGGCTTAATCAGGTGGATGACAGAACGGGGGTTGCGAGGTGTAAAGGAGCAAACATACTAAGAGCCACAAGGGATAAGGAGACGTGGAGAACCATGATCGCCTACGTCCTGAAGGGACAGGGCACATAGAAGAAAAAGAAGAAGAATGGTAACATCTACACTTAAACTATCGGATTCACTATGGTAAAGCCACTAGGTTCTGCGAATGTGCGTTGTGGTGCAGTGGATATCGACTCGGAATGAAAAATCGGGGATCCGCATTCAAATTCCAGTTGAATTCCTCGCATTCACTTATGCACAAATGCCCTTGAGAAAAGTATTAATCCGTCTCTTCCCTCCAGTCATGGGTTAAATAATAGGACAGATTGGATTCTATAGCCTTGGCTGGCAACCAGTCTACCGCAGAAAGCAATGGCAAACCTACTTCGGGATAATCTTCTGCCCAGTCAGTTACGTCTTTTTTCAGACATGATCGCTTAAAGCGTGTATCACGTATGGCACTTAAGTAACTGACTGAATATAATAGTTAGAATCATAATTAAGGCTTCTACTGTTCATGAAGTGGGGGATCGGTTTCCTATTTTTATGAAGTAATAAGCTGATGCCCCACTAATTTCTACGTAATAATATAATACATCACTTCTCTCTCTAGCGATTAATCAAATAATAGGACAGATTGGGTTCTATAGCCTTGATCGGCAACCAGTCTACCGCAGAATAATCCTCTGCCCAGTCAGTCATGTCTCTTTCGAGACATGATCGCCGAAGCGTGTATCACGTATGGTACTTAACTGACTGACTGAATATAATAGTGGAAATCATGGTTGAGGTTTCTACTGGGCATAAAGTGGGGGATCAGTTTTATATTGCTATGCAGTAATAAACTGATCCCCCACTAATTACTACTTAACAATATAATACATCTTTTCCCCCTCTAGCTATAAGTCAAATAACAGGACAGATTGGGTTCTATATCCTTGGTCGGCAACCAGTCTACCTCAGAAAGCAATGGCAACCTACTGCGGGATAATCTTCTTCCCAGTCAGTCATGTCTCGAAAGAGACATGATCGCCCAAAGCGTGTATCAGGTATGGCACTTAACTGACAGACTGACTGGATTCTACTTTCCTTAATTTTTACATATTCTATATCGAAAATAATCGATACGCTAAAATTCACTCAACACACTTTACCTATGAACAATATTTCGTTCATAGAGCTAAAACCCAAAGAATTTATCACTTACTGGTATAAATAAATCCCCGAGTAAAAACTCTTGTCTTGAAAATTGTTATAACCAATGCCTGGAAAAATATTATAGAACAGTAATAACAAACTTCTTAAATGGAACAAATGAAAATTCCTCCTTCCAAAGATTATTTTTCAGTTAACGAAAACACATAAAGTTATTCAATAATGATGTTTTCAAATATATCATTTAGCTTTTCCCAGCATTCTTAAATGTTTTCGTTTGGTCGTCGTGAAGGGATACAAAAATTAACCATTTTCACAAGCGCTTTCGGTCATCTCTTTGGCTATTTTCAAGGGGTGTTTTGTTTTGCTATTGCTAGTCTTCTTTCTTTTTTTTTTTTTCATGTTTTAGCTCTTGCAAGATATATTATTTGTGTGTATTTTTTTTAATACTAGTATGGACGTTTATTCTGAGTTTTCACATGTTGACCATAGTTGGAAATCGATCGAGTAACTTCATTTTTAAAAGAATTTCAGCACGCCGCTCCGATCGTTAAACAAAACGACGTTCATCGGGAGGGAGAAATGATTGATGTACAGGGCCTCTCTTCTAGCGAGATGTTTTCGTTAATTTTATTTACACTAAACTGTAGTGTTTCCAGTCAAACTTTTCATCCAGTTTTCTTGCTGATTGTGGGTTGTGGATTGAGAATTTTTATCGCACTCTGTTCTGATAAGTGACACGTGAGGCATAAACACCAGGAGGTGGTATTATGTTTAATATTGGTAATTGGTGACAAGAAACACAGTTTAGGCAGTGATATATATATAATACAAAATCTTCGAAAATTAAATTCGTTTGATGGCCATTTCAGCGAGAAAATTCTCGCTCAATTTTTTTTTTTTTTTAATCATTTCACCCTAAGCAAGGCGGAAATGCCACTGATGTGAAGGGGGTTACATAAATGTAAAAAGATTAATTAGAAAAGAGTGAGGAGTACAAACTAGTTAGAAAGGAACAATAGAAAGCAGGTGCGATGACAGATACATAGATGGAGAGAAATGGGAGGATTATACAGAGGTGGGGAGAGAGCTAGGGTCCAGTGGTTAGTAGATGAGTATTTTGTTTTATTATTATAAGCGTTTCACCCCGAGCAAGGCATGTCACTGCCACTACTGCGCAGAGGGCTACGTAGAGTGGAGAAAGGATGGTTAAGTATAGGAAATGTCAGAGGGTGGGTGATAGGCGGGTAAGTATACCGAGAATGAGGGTTGGGTAGATGAGAGTGTTCTGAGAATAATTGGGAGTTAGTGTGATAGGAGGTGTCTATTGACCCTACATTTAAACACCTGGAGATTGTAACTGTCGGGAAAGCAGACTTGAGGAAGGGAGTTCCACAGGCGGGAAGCGCGAGAAAGGAAGCTGTTGGAGTAGAATTTACGGTTACATCTTACTTGTTTAACTGTAAAAGGGTGGGACCTAGTTGCTAATCTAGTATCTCGTGTAAATTCGTGCTTGGGCGGCACCAGTGAACTAAGCTCATCGGAGCAGTAGCCATGAAAGTACTTGTAGAAGAGGCACAGGGAAGCCACATCACGCCGGTAAGAGAGCGGCTGCAGCCGGTCTGCCAAGTCAGTATTTAGAAAACAAAAGCTTTATTAATTCAAATGTGTTACAAGATACTGGAAGACGCCCTAAAAACATATCTATACAAAGGAAGTTAAAATGGGGTGGGACTAACATATTTTTTTAATTTGTCCGCACGATGTAAGAAAGGGAGATTTGGGATTTATCTATTTGCTCATCTTTTTGGATTTAAAATAATATATATATATATATATATAAAGTTTGCCTTCAATCATGAAAAATACGTTGCCTTATAGAACTGAGCTTTTTGAATAGGAAAAACTTATAATATTATTTCCCCTAAATAAATCTAAGTTATTGAACAAAAGAAGTGAATTAATGACCACACGCAGACATAGAAGCCAGTTCCAACTTAAACCCTTCGACCGAAACTAATCCCTATAACTACATTTCTTTTTTCTTTTTCATATGCTCAATTTTTTCCTTAGCATTTTCCTATCTTTTCCACTTTTAATTTTTGATATTTATACCGTAAGGTCTTTTATATATTCCGGTTAGATAGATAAATAGGTTTTAAAGTTATAAGCGGATCATTTTATGAGTGGAGTGGGGATAATAACAACTTAAAGAACGGTGTGTGTACGATTCACTAGACGGTAGTGTAGCGAATGTTTTGCCGCAGAAACCCGACATATTAAATTTTAAACAATAATAAATTTAAATAATAAAACAGAAAAATATATATAAGGAAAAACAAAAACAAAAAAAATGCATTAAGGAGAGAGGAGAGAAAAGAGAGAATACGAATTCAAACATTAGAAAAAATCCTTAGTGTGTCCTTCAAGTGATCGCCATTCATGTAGCGAGAAGGTTAAAAAGGTCTTGTATGGATAGGAACTAGTGTCATTGAAAAGTAGTTGTTGTTGATAAAAAGGTTTATCGTTTTTATGTATAAATGTTAGATATATTTTAGCGAGAGTATATAATATACTATTTTTATATAAGTGAAATTTTGTTTGCTGAACGTTAACATAAATGTGTAAGAAGAAGAATATTTGATGAGAAAATATATGTAATTGATTTTCATAGTAAAATGTAAAGACTGATGTTCCTTTCCCCCTTTTTTAGTAGGTTGGCGGCCGGGTGAGAAAGACTGGGAAACAAATAAGGAAATTATACTTAGAGTGTGCAAGTTCCTTTTGTTAGTTTCTTTCGCGACATAGAGTACAAAAGAAGAAAACAATTGGATGTAAATATATCGATTTTCAATTTCCTGTCCAATCAGGAACCAGAATTGTACTTTAATCCACTGACTTGTGAAATTTGTCTTAGTCTGGGTTTTCCCAAAATGTTTTTAGTCGTTTGAAACTGATTTTGCCTGTGTGATATTTTACTTTTCACACTGACTTGTGAAATTTGCCTTGATCTGGGGTGTTCAAAAATGGTTTTAGTCGTTTGGATACGATTTTGCCTGTGTGAAATTTTACTTTTCACACTGACTTGTGAAATTTGCCTTGATCTGGGGTTTTCAAAAATGGTTTTAGTCGTTTGGATCCGATTTTGCCTGTGTGAAATTTTACTTTTCACACTGACTTGTGAAATTTGCCTTGATCTGGGGTTTTCAAAAATGGTTTTAGTCGTTTGGATCCGATTTTGCCTGTGTGAAATTTTACTTTTCACACTGACTTGTGAAATTTGCCTTGATCTGGGGTTTTCAAAAATGGTTTTAGTCGTTTGGATCTGATTTTGCCTGTGTGAAATTTTACTTTTCACACTGACTTGTGAAATTTGCCTTGATCTGGGGTTTTCAAAAATGGTTTTAGTCGTTTGGATCCGATTTTGCGGGTATTCAATTTTACTTTGTATGTTTTAGTTAACGGTTGGATGACATAGGATATGTATCCTATAAGGGACTTGCTTATAAGTACAAATGAAATAAAATAATAATTAAACAATTGCAAGTTCAACAAGCTAATTTTAAAATATATATATATATATATATATATATTAGAAGTACAAAATGTACAATTTTATAAATGCAAATTTATTTTTCTAACGTTTGAATTCGCTTTCTCTCTCCTTTTTTTACACTTTTTCTTTTTCCTTTTATTTATTTTTCTGTTTTATCTTTTTCTTCCTCCGGTTTAGAAATTTGCCATGTCTGAATTTCCGCAGTGAAACATTCGCTACACTACCATCAATTGAATCGTATGCACACCGTTCTTTGAGGTCTTCTTACCTCCAATTCCACTTAAGTCATCTCACTGGCTGAGCTTGTTTTTATTTTTTCATTTATATTTATTTATTCAAACATCTTCTTATCTATATATTACAAAATAAATTTACCATATTTTACTGCCTGATGATGGTGTTTTAACACCGAAACTTTATAGCAATTAAGTTGCAGTATGCAATAATAATAATAATAATAATAATAATAATAATAAAGAAAAAATATTCAATAATAAAAGAGGGCAGTAAATACAAACAAGATTTATATTTAGTAGATTCTGTAGAAAAGCAAAACAGAAGCGAAGAACCAACTATTGCGGCAATATATGAAAAGACAGCCAAAGAAGCAAATAGGCCGGACATTATTGTTACAAACCAGAAAGAAAAAAACTTGCCTATTAATTGATATGGCTTGTTCAACAAACCTACCAAGGTTTCACCCAAATGGATCTTCAGGAAATGTTGCCCAACATTCCCTGAAGATCCGTTTAGGTGAAACCTTGATAGCTTTGTTAGCTCACTAGGTTAATATACTTTTTCTGCTCTGCTTACGTATTGAGCACTTTTTTGCTTTTGATTACTCGTCTCGGGTTTTTCTTTGCGCTACGTGCTGGCTCGGTCAAAATCGCTTTGGCTGATGTTCATGTGATTACCTCTTTCTTTTTTTACAACCACTTTTTCCTTCCGTGTATATATGCGGCGAGTCTTACGAAACTAGTATAGTGATAAGTTTGCATTTATATATATATATATATATATATATATATATATATATATATATATATATATATATATATATATAAATATTTTCGCATCGTTCATTCAGTAATTAATTTAAACACTCTTGGTTATTGACGTGAATTCACATTGTGTATAAAATACGCAAAAATCTGTCTTTCTCCACCGAGATAGAATCATCGACTTGTTAATCCTGGCTAGAAGCAATCGGATGTCTAACCATACTAATGAGCTGTGATACAGCGAAACAAGACTGTCTGTGGATGACTACTGACTATAGATAGATAGATAGATAGATAGATAGATAGATAGATAGATAGATAGATATTCGTGTGTGTACGTTCACACAAATGCATGTTATTTTAAAAAATCGGATCCTGAATTATAATTTTTTTCTCCTATGATTTTAGTTTTCTGTTCCTTTTATTTGCTTCTGATATAAGACTGACCAAATTATACATAAAAATATTCGCACACCCGATTAACAATTTATGATGATCTAAACTTAAGGAACGCTAATATCTAAAATAATAATTCTAATCAAAATGTTTCATTTGATGATATGCACCTGAAGATTGCATAATGCATGAAATTCCGAGTCGTGCTTAAAACATAGGATCTAAATTTATTTATAAATGGAATTTTATGTGTGTGTGTGTGTGTGTGTCCGTTATCTATAGACCGATTTTCTTGAAAATTTACATAGTTGTACTATAAGGGTCTGCGAGTGTTCTTACCTAAGTTTTATGTCGAGGTACCCCCGATAAATATCGGTAATCGAAAAAATCGGGTGATAGAAGAAGTGGTCCGATTTTAATCAAATTTGATACACACATAGACAAAGACATAAGAAATAATATTCAGAAGTTTCAAGGTTGCAGTTCTTATAATAGTGCAGAAAATCCATAGTATATATATATATTAGTCATCCACATGCAAGCCCGTTTCGCTGCATCACAGCTCATCAGTGTGGCTAGACATATTCACTTGCTTCTGGCCCGGATCGAAACTCGACCGATTTGGTGTCAGTCTCTACTCCCTAAGCCATCGGCGCATGGGGTCAGAGAAGGGAAATTTTAACGTCTTGTATGTAAGCAGTGTATACAGACGCCAGTAACCGAGAGAATTCAATTTATATATATATATATATATATATATATATATATATAAAAGGCAAGATGTTTCTCTGTGTGTCTGTTTATCTGCTTGTATATCTGTATTTTCTTTCAGCCATTTTATTTTAGTTTTTGCTTCGGGTTTGTCTCTAAGTAGGTATAACTGTATTTCTTAGTCTCAGCCATGATATCATTGAATCAGAGGATTTATTTAGCCTTCAAAATTCAGTATACGACGAAAAAACTTATTTGATGTCGATACCAGGAAATCAAAAATTTGACTGACATCCATTCATTTTTCTTTCAGTCTCCGGTTTCGCTTTAACTGGAAACAACTATTGCTTTTTAGTGCCAACGTCCAAAGAGTCTGTGCTCCAGGACCATGGATTAGTTTTTAAGCTTTCATTACACCCGAGCAACGCCGGGCTATACTGCTAGTTATATATATATATATATATATATATATATATATATATATATATGGAGGCTTCTTTAATATGTGCTGAATTCCAGAGATCTTTAGTTACTAACAGGAAAATAGAGATTTACAGAGAATGTTAATTCCAGGTTCGACATCTCAAGTAATCTTCATTGATCAATAAAGGGTGATTACTAGCTCTAAGCAGTCTGCTTCTTCTTTCTATGACCCAAATTATATTCTGTTATTCATATACACAAAATCTTTATTTAGGTTACTCGCTTTTTCTATTTGTCAGTGTGGCCTTCAATGTACCCTGTGAGTGTCAATTTTACAAAACACTTTTCACTATTATGTGATAAAAAAATGTCAACTGTGTCTTCATGATTATAATTATAAGTGTCCATTCTGTTTTTATTTTCTTTAAAATTGAATAGCTCCCATATTCTGTTCATGGTATTTTCAGTATCCTTCTCTAGCATCAACTATTTTGTTTTCTGAAGGCTCTTCTTCATCTCGGAGTAAATCACCAACAATTAAGAGAATATATCTCTGTACAAATATCTTCTTTTCTTCCTATTTTTTCTTTAAACACTTTTTCACAAGAATCCTTTTTCCTGTGTTTGGTCTCTTTAAAAAGTTGCAGTCATCACCCTCCACACTTTTCTATCACATCTAGCACGGAGCATTGTTCATGAGCTTACTATCTTTATCTCCCTCTGTTCTGCAATCTATTTACACAAGCCCTTCAGGCATGCCTTTTTGCTTGAATATACCATGTGAATTTTAATTTGTCCAACACTTCTTTTCTCATTGCCCTGGGTATGACGATGAATTACATCTGGCAGCAAGGTCAATGACCTAGTGATTACAAATTTCGAGGAGCATTGAACCACATCTTAATTACTGTTGTTTGTAGGTGGTAGTATTTGCTAAGGTCCAAACTATAGGAAACAATTTATAGTCAAAATATAAAAAATAATTTTTTATTTAAAAATTACCAACAATATATTAAGTTAAAAAATTACCAGCAATACATTTAAAACAATAAGATAAACAATACATCTAAACTTATTTATAAATGGAACTTTGTCTCTGTGTGTGTATGTGTGTGTGTATATATGTCCGTTACCTATAGACTCCGAAACGGCTGAATCGATTTTCTTGAAAATTTACACAGTAGTACTATAAGCGTCTACGAGTGTTCTTACCTAGGCTTTGTGTCGAGGTACTCCTGATAAATATCGAAAATCGATAATCGAAAACATCTAGTTATGGAAGGAGTGGTCCGATTTTAATCAAATTTGATACACTCATAGACAAAGACGTAAGAAACAATATTCAGAAGTTTCAAGGTTGCATTTCTTACAATAGTGCAAAAAATCGATAATATATATATATATATATATATATATATAAGGCAAGATATTTGTGTGTGTGTCTGTCTGTATGTCCTTTATACAAAGCCAAAATTTTTATCCGATTCTCATCAAACTTCACGTAAATATTCTATAGGCTGAGTCTGAGCTCCAAGACCATGGATTAGTTTTAAAGCTTTTATTACACCCGAGCAACGCTGGGCTATACTGCTAGTTTTAGAATAAAACTGAAGATATTGCGTTCAGTGTCAAAATAAATAAAATGAAACATTTACTCTGATTAATCTTAATTTATGCAAGAATGTCCAGATCAATGTCCAGATCAATGTCCAGATCAATGTCTTTTTAAGGTGAAACCACTAAAAGAAGCACACATTTTCTCATACTAAATTATGGTCAGCCACTGATCCATGGAAACAAAATTAATCAAAATTTGGATATTCTAAAAAGGACTAACTTGTACAGCGAGTCTATTTTGAGAACCCTAGATGTTATGCTAGGATTTGTCATCGGAGGCCATAATTTGAACAACAAAAGATACGCAGATGTTACAGTGCTGATAACAGACACGAAAAGGAAACTACAAGACCCCTTACAGAAGGTAACTGAAGAGAGTGACCAAAAATGGACTACAAATAAACTCCAAGAAAACTGAATGCATGGTCAGCAGCAAAAAGAGCAAGCCAAAATGCCAAATACAGATGGGGGATACGAAAATCAACAGGTACAAAAATACCTAGAATATGTTCTAATAGAAGAGGGAAAGTGCGACACAGAGATCCGAAGTCGAATTGGCATGGCGAAGGACGCGTTCCAGAAGCTGATTAAAGTATTAAGACACAGGAAACTTTCACTAGAAACAAAGAAGAGAGTACTAGATTGCTATGTGATGTTAGTTCTTCATTATGACGGTGAATTTTGGACAATATCATCGAAGATGAAGAAAAAACAAGAAGCAACTGAAATATGGTGCTACAGAAGAATGCTGCGGATATCATGGATCGAGCATGTGAGCAATGATGAGGTTTTGGAAAGGATGAAACTAAATGGAAATTCACACTGAGCATCAGAGAGACAACTGAAGTGCCTGGGACATGAAATGAGGAAGGAGGGCTTGGAGAACCTGATACTAATAGGCCAGGTAGAGGGAAAAATGACAGAGGAAAGCAGCAAATCACATCGTTGAAGGGCCTGAGCAGGTTGATGACAAGACGTGTGTTGCGTATTGTAACAAGAGAAAGCGTACTAAGAGCCACCAAGGAGAGGGTGACGTGGAAGGTCATGATCGCCTACGACCTGAAAGGACAAGGCTCATAGAAGAAGAAACATTAAAATTTAATAAAGAAAAAATCTTTTGGTCTTTCTTTTTACTATTAACATGAATAACCATTCGTCCATGCTTCGAATATTGCGGCTACATATGGTCGGGAGGCCATACTGTTGATCATAATCTCTTTGATAAAATCCAAAGAAGATTCAGTAATATTATAGGTCCTGATTTAGCGGGTCGGTTTAAGCTACTTTTCCACCGCCGTAAGCCTCTCTCTCTCTCTCTCTCTCTCTCTCTCTCTCTCTCGCTCTCTCATGCTCGATCCATGATATTCGCAGCATTCTTCTGTAGAACCACATTTCAGTTGCTTCAAGTTTTTCCTTAATCTTTGATGATATTGTCCAGCATTCACTGCCATATTGAAGAACTGACATCGCATAGCAATCCAGTACTCTCTTCTTTGTTTCTAGCGAAATTGTCCTGTTTCTTAATACTCTACTCAGCTCCCGGAAAGCATCCTTGTGCTTTTGGATCTCAGGAATATAAATGTATAGAAACTGAAGTGACCACAAAGGGAGGGGTCAGTTTATATACTGATAGTAATATAGAATTGATCCCCCACTTTATATTCAGTATGCTTCTGTAGAACCACATTTCATTTGCTTCGAGCTTCTCCTTCATCTTTGATGATATTGTCCAGCATTCACTGCCATATTGAAAGACGGACAGCATGTAGCAATCCAGTACTCTCTTCCTTGTTTCTAGCGAAATTGTCCTGTTTCTTAATACTCTACTCAGCTCCCGGAAAGCATCCTTGTGCTTTTGGATCTCAGGAATATAAATGTATAGAAACTGATGTGACCAGAAAGGGAGGGGTCAGTTTATATACTGATAGTAATATAGAATTGATCCCCCACTTTATATCCAGTATGCTTCTGTAGAATCACATTTCATTTGCTTCAAGTTTTTCCTTCATCTTTGATGATATTGTCCAGCATTCACTGCTATATTGAAGGACGGACAGCACGTAGCAATTCAGTACTCTCCTCTTTGTTTCTAGCGAAATTGTCCTGTTTCTTAATACCTTACTCAACTTCTGGAATGCTTCCTTTGCCATGCCAATTCACCTTCGGATCTCTGTGTCGCTCTTTTCGTTTTTTGTTATAACGCTTCCTAGGTATTTAAATTTTTGTACCTGCTTGATTCTAGTATCCCCGACCGGTATTTGGCATTTGGGGCTGTCATTTTTACTTATGACCATGCATCAAATGAATTTGATGTGTTTTTCTATAAATACTTTCATGGTAATTGTTCGTATAAACCCTTCTCAATGGTACCTAGAAAATTTAAAATTAAGCGTTGTACTAGACTGGCGTCAAGATCTCATCATTTTACAGTTGAGCCGGCTACATGTAGCAGTAGGTTCTACGATAACAGTTTCTTTTCTCACATCTCTCGCTTGTGGAACTCCTTTCCGGCTTCATTCTTTCGAGTCAACATGAAACTTATAAAATTTAAATACAATTTTAATCGCTATTTTCCTTCTGATCATTCTTACCCTCTTCCCGTTCATTGTTCACGTTTTTTTTTCTCCTCATTCTCTCAAACCCTGTAACCCCTTATGACTTTACTATCTTCATTGGGTTTAAATCGATTAGAATTTGGGCGATCATGTCTCTTTCGAGACATGATCGCCCAAACGTGTATCACGTATGGCACTTAACTGACTGATCATGAAGAGACAGCTGAAGTTCCTGGGACACGCAATGAGGAAGGAGGACTTGGAGAATCTGATACTAATAGGCCAGATAGAGGGAAAAAGAGACAGGGGATAGCAACGGATAACATATTTGAAGGACCTAATCAGGTGGATGACGGAACGAGGATTGCATGTTGTAACAGGAGAAAGCGTGCTAAAGCCACCAGGGATAGGGAGACGTGGAAAGAATCATATGTATATATAATACCGTTCATGGTTTTCGTTATCATCTCCAAACTGGATCCTAACGAAGCATGTGGCCTCAGTTGTCTTTCTGTAATTATCGTTCTGAAATCTGTCCTGAACTGGCCGCTGCGCTCTTCATGCTGTAATCTGTAAATCTATTATGCTTCTGCGATGTGCGTTGTGGTACAGTTGATATCGGCTCAAAACGAGAAATCGAAGAGCCGGGTTCGAATTCTATTTGAATTGGTTGCATTCGTTTACACGCTAATATCGCTGTTAACACATCTCTTCTCTTCAATAGTGTCATGGCGGCATCATCCATCAATGGAATGAACTCTTCCAACCATTACGTATACCTTCCCTCACAAGAGGTGAGAGTAGATAGCGGAGATAGCCTAAGTAGCCTGGAAGTAGTCTGAGAGAGTAGCCTGAGGAGAACGCCCAGAACTCAGCCGTGGGTCGTCTACGAACACTGCTACCGTAACGACCATTACGAGTCCCAGTTCGAGGGTCGAGTTATAGTATTACACACTAACCCGTATTATCGTTCTCCTAAGTTCCAAGTGTTGTATTTTGCCGTATTTTGCGTTCTCCTGTTACTCCAAACAACCCTTCCCCCTGATGAGGCCCTTCAAATATGTTATCCGTTGCTTTGCCCTGTCTCTTTTCCCCTCTATCTGGTCTATTAGTATCAGATTCTCCAAGCCCTCTTTCCTCATTACATGTTCTAGGAACATCAGCTGTCTCTTCCTGATACTCAGTATTAATTTTCTTTTAGTTTCATAATTTCTAAAACCTCATAATTGCTCACATGCTCCATCCATGATATTTGCAGCATCCTTCTGTAGAACCGCGTTTCAGTTGCTTCAAGTGTTTCCCTCATCTTCGAAGATATTATCCAACATTCATTGCCATATTGAAGAACCGACATCACATAGCAATCCAGTACTCTCTTCTTTGTTTCTAGTGAAACTGTCCTGTTTCTTAATACTTTACTCAAAACTCATAAATTCCTCTCATGTCAGGTTTGTGCTTATTACGAGCGGACACTGTTCTGATTAGAGGTATCACGCTGGCAAAGCCAGATAAAAGTGATTCCTCTGGGCTATTGTAGCTGAACAGGAAGGTACGAACCAAGAATATAAAAGTGTATATATGTATGGCGTTTCAAGAAATGAGTTTGAATTACCGATGAGTTTGAATTACGGATTTCAGCATCATATATACATATATATATATATATATATATACACCCGATCAAAAATTTAAAATTACTTAAAATTCTTTAAAAAGATTTTTTTTTTACGGATAGATCTTAAACTCCTCCCACTTAAGGTTACCAATACTACAATCTAAAAGGTTATGGAAACAAAAAGCTACATTCCAAACATTTTATTTAGAAATTTACATTTTATTAAAATGAGGCGATTTACACATGATCAAAATTATAAGACCAGGGGTATAAATTGTTTGATCTATGGCAATTCCAATGTTTTTACTTCAGTTAGAGATTAGCAATCACTGCGTAAATGTGTTACCATGCCTAAAGCAAGCAAACTTACCGAAGTTGAGCCTTCTCGAATTCTAGAATTCCATAAGCAAAGTTTGTCACAGCGTCTGATCGCAGCTAAGGTAAATCGCAGTAAAAATGTGATTTGCAACTTTCTAAAGAACAGTGAGAATTATGGAAAAGCAAAATCCTCTGGTAGGCCCACAAAAAATTCTCCTGCATTGAGTAGGAGAATAAGACGGGTTGTTATGAAAGACGGGGGACTTTCTTCTAGTCAAATTAAGGCAGTCACAGATGCTGATTGCAGTCCCGTAACCATCAGACGACACTTACGACAAAAAACATGGTAAATAAAAAGCGTAAACAAATTCCTCGTCTGCTTCCATGTCACAAGGTGGACCGCTTAAAGTTTGGTTGTGAATACCAAACATGGGACGCTGAGAAGTGGAAGAAAGCCCTGTTTTCTGATGAGAAAAAATTCAATCAAGATGGTCCTGATGGCTTCCAACGATATTGACATAACAAAAACATGCCTAATGAAATTTTCTCCACACGTCATAGTGGTGGAGGGTCCCTAATGGTATGGGGTGCCTTTTCTTACAGAGGCACGATGGAGCTCCAGGTGGTGGAGGGTCATCAGACAGCGGCTGGTTATGTTAGCATGCTACAAAAAGCATCTTTGATGATGGAGGGCCATCGTTTGCGTGGGGATGGATGGTTATTCTAACAGAATAATGCTGCAATCCACGCTGCAAGACGGACCTTGACCTTTCTACAAGAAAATGGGGTCCATCTCGTGGGACATCCTTCATGCTCACCTGACTTTAACCCAATTAAAAATGTTTGGGGATGGATGACAAGAGATGTTTATCGGAATGGAAAACAATATTCAACAAAAAATGAACTTCGTGAAGCCATCTTGAGAAGCTGGAGCAACATCCCCCGCACCTTAATAGAAACGCTTATTTCTAGCATGCCAACAGAATTTTTGAAGTCATCAAAAGCAGTGGAGGTAGAACTCATTATTAAATTTGATTGTTGAATGTTTTCATACACTTTTCATACACTTTTTTGTACAATTTCCTAGAATTTTTGTCCCTGGTCTTATAATTCTGATCATGTGTAAATCGCCTCATTTTATAAAAATGTAAATTTCTAAATAAAATGTTTTGAATATAGCCTTTTGTTTCCATAACCTTTTAGATTGAGTATTGATAATCTTAAGCGAGAGGAGTTTAAAATCTATCTGTAAAAAAAAAATTATTTTTAAAGATTTTTAAGTGGTCTTAAATTTTTGAATGGGAGTGTATAAACTTATATATGAATATGTGTGTTAGTTCGCCGAACTGATGTATTTTTTCTTAGTTTTTTTCTAAAATTTTCTCTTTTTAGGGAGCGAGCGTTATTTTTATTCGTTTTTATTAGGCCTTTGTAAACCTCATTCGTGTAAAATCCTTTGTACAATAAAGACAGAAGCTGGTTCGCCTGACATAGGCCTACGCTTCCGATTTACCATGAAATAACGTGTCTGCCTTAATTTTTCTAATATTTGCTCTATATGTATTTATATAAACATATATTTAGAGCTCTCTTAGAGAGTTATCCTACCAGTGTATGTGCAGGATATTCCTTTGGATTCTTCTATACTCACACTGCATGCTGATATATATATATATATATATATATATATATATAAATTTGTGTATTTAGGCAGCAAATTTTATTTTAGATATGTCAGTTTAAATAAATTGCAAACATTGTGTCTTCTTATTTTTACATTACATTATTTTTCATTACATCCGAGCAACGCCAAGCTATACTGCTAGTATGTATATATTTTTATGTTTCTGTAACGACGCTGGGGCTGGTTTTGATCAGTATTCGTTGAATTTTTATCTGGTGTGCTAAACAAATACAACTTTTTGCATGGGTTTTCTGTTAGAGACATTTCTTGTCTGAATTCATTGACGATTATTTGCGAATAAAGAATTTTTTTTTTACAAAATATCGATCTACATACTTTTTTCCTTTTCACTTTCTCATGTCCAAATAGTATCAAGCCACTTACATGGCCGTATCGCTAAGACGGTTGTGTCTGCCAAAAATGACTTAGGTCACGTCTAGATATTTGCAATATTAATTTTTTTATTGACAGATGTGGGCAAAACCGTCACTCACCCTCTCTATAGTCAATACTTTTCTCCCTGTCACTTTTCGTTATTCTGTTGATTCAAGGAGAGTACCAGGATCTGTCATATTAAAGGCATTGAGAATATGAAGGAGAATCTGACATGCGACCATAACCCCCTCTATTTTGGATCGATGCTACCTTCAGGAAGAGGTTGGAGCATTACAACGGTATTGAAGTCAGAGGATACGACGTTGAAGAATATTAGGGTTTTATTCAGTACTAGCAGTATAGCCCGGCGTTGCTCGGGTATAATGAAAGCTTTAAAACTAATCCATCGTCCTGGAGCTCAGACTCTTTGGACGTTGACACGAAAGACTAAAAAGCAATGGTTGTTTCCAGTTAAAGCGAAACCGTAGACTGAAAGAAAAATGAATGGATGTAAGTCAAATTTTGATTTCCTGGTATCGATATCAAATAAGTTTTTTTCGTCGTAAACTGAATTTTGAAGGCTAAATAAATCCTCTGAGTAAATGGTATCATGGCTGAGACTAAGAACTACAATTATAGAGCCAAACCCGAAGCAAAAACTAAAATAAAAGGGCTGAAAAACTGATTTTGATCAGACCCGGTATCTTGCCTTTTATATATATATATTATCGATTTTCTGCACTATTGTAAGAAATGCAACCTTGAAACTTCTGAATATCGTTTCTTATGTCTTTGTCTATGAGTGTATCAAATTTGATTAAAATCGGACCACTTCTTCTATAACCCGATTTTTTCGATTATCGATTTTCAATGTTTATCGGGATAACTCGACACAAAACCTAGCTAAGAACACTCGTAGATGCTTATAGTAAAACTGTGTAAATTTTCAAGAAAATCGGTTCAGCCGTTTCGGAGTCTATAGGTACCGGATACACACACACACACACACACACACACACACACATACACACACACACACACACACACAGACAAAGTTCCATTTATAAATAAGTTTAGATTTCCTAATTTATTTGTCGGTATTACCACATGCAAGGCGATAAAGACACTAAGACAAAAGGGAGTTACAGGTTGTGTAAAAATGAGGCGCAGAAACATTAACAATGAGGGCTAAGAGGAAAGGGTAATCAGGAGGAAAGGAAATAGCGATTGACAATTCATTTGAAGTTTTGCAGATTAAAGTTTGATGAAATGCATGGAGCCAGAAGGGTTTTTCCGCAAGAGAAAATTGCGAGAAAAGAACTTGTTAGCGTAGAAGTTACGACTACACGTAACTAATTCAACTGTAAATTGATGAGATCTCGATGCTAGCTTTTTACTGCACTTAAATTTAAAAAGTCTGGGTACCATAGTGATAATGATTTTAATGCACTAAATTTAAAAAGTCTGGGTACCATAGTGATAAAGCTTTTTACTGCACTAAATTTAAAAAGTCTGGGTACCATAGTGATAATGCTTTTTACTGCACTAAATTTAAAAAGTCTGGGTACCATAGTGATAAAGCTTTTTACTGCACTTAAATTTAAAAAGTATGGTTACCATAGTGATAAAGCTTTTACTGCACTTAAATTTAAAAAGTCTGGGTTCCGGAGTGATAAAGCTTTTTACTGCACTTAAATTTAAATATTCTGGGTACCATAGTGATAAGCTCATTCGAGGATTTATTGAAAAAGACACAAAACTGCAATGTGACTGAAATCCGAGCTGCCAGACGAGAGAAAATAATATTGCCGATTTTTCTTAAACTCTTCTCAAGGGTTTCAAGGAGCATAGCATGGCTACCGCACCACGTGGCTTGAAGTATCCGCTATTCATGGTCTCAAATACCCAATCAGGGTTCACATATTATACTGAATATTACATTGCTCAATTCAGTGCCAACGCTTATATTTACACACACACTAACACTTATGTTGAAGACTTTTACCTATAAAAGTGGCATAGCTTAAAGTTATATTTTTATCATAGACTAGCAGTATAGCCCGGCGTTGCTCGGGTGTAATGAAAGTTTTAAAACTAATCCATGGCCCTGAAGCTCAGACTCTTTGGTCGTTGGAACGAAAGACTAAAAAGCAATAGTTGTTTCCAGTTAAAGCGAAAACGCAGACTGAAAGAATAATGAATGGATGTAAGTCAAATTTTGATTTCCTGGTATCGATATCAAATAAGTTAGTTTAGTCGTAAACTGAAATTTGAAGACTAAAAAAAATCCACTGAGTAAATGGTATCATGGCTGAGACTAAGAACTACAATTATACCTACTCAGAGCCAAACCCGAAGCACAAACTAAAATAAAAGGGCTGAAAAAATCTATGAGTGTATCAAATTTGATTAAAATCGGACCACTCCTTCTCTAACCCGATTTTTTCGATTATCGATTTTCGATATTTATCGGGGGTACCTCGACACAAAACTTAACTAAGAACACACGCAGACGCTTATAGTAAAACTGTGTAAATTTTCAAGAAAATCGGTTCAGCCGTTTTGGAGTCACAGACAAAGTTCCATTTATAAATAAGTTTAGATTTGGATATGTGTGTGCTTGTGTATGGTGACTGTTACTTTTACATCTAAATTCAGTGAATTGACGTTTTTAAAAGCCGACCTAGTAATGGATTCTATATAGTCTTTCCACTTCATGGCAGCTACGTGCATTAGCCTACGAAGGCATAACGAGTCCTTTTAAGGAAGGTTATCATAATGGAATAGAGAGAGGTGTCTCTCAGAAGACTTTTTTTATAAGCGTTTCACCCCGAGCAAGGCATTTCACTGCCACTACTGCGCAGGGGGCTACATAGAGTGGAGGAAGGATGGTTAAATATAGGAAATGTCAGAGGGTTGGTGATAGGCGGGTAAGGATACCGAGAATGAGGGTTGGGTAAATGAGAGTGTTCTGAAAATAATTGGAAGTTAGTGTGATAGGAGGTGTCTATTGACCCTACATTTAAACACCTGGAGATTGTTGCTGTCGGGAAAGCAGAAATGTGGAAGGGAATTCCACAGGCGGGAAGCGCGAGAAAAGAAGCTGTTGGAGTAGAAATTACGGTTACATCTTATCTGTTTAACTGTAAAAGGGTGGGACCTAGTTTTGCTAATCTAGTATCTCGTGCAAATTCGTGCTTAGGTGGCACCAGTGATCTAAGTTCATCGGAGCAGAAGCCATGAAAATACTTGTAGAAGAGCACAGGGAAGCCACATCACGCCGGTGAGAGAGTGGTTGCAGCCGGTCTGCCAAGTCAGTATCAACTACGTTACAGATTCTCCTTTGTATTTTGTCAAGAAGCCCAAGGAGAGTTGCAGGGGCACCCGACCAGATATGGCAGCAGTATTCAATATATGGACGGATGGTAGATTCGTATATGTGCAGGATAGATTCGGGCGGGGAAAACTTCCGGGCCCTGCACAGAGAGCCGACTTTCATAGCGGCAGATTTGGCAATGGATTCAATATAGTCATTCCATTTGAGGTCCGCCGAAAGTGTAAGGTCAAGGAGGCGTAGTTTTTTACTCTCTGGGAGGCAAGCCTGTTCCATGCTAATGGGAGGTAGATGCGATTGTCTATGGTGGTTTGTTGATTACAGCTTCGTTTTAGAAGCACTGAAATTTACTAGCCATTTCCTACTCCAGGCTACTACGGATTGGAGATCCTTTTCAAGCTCGGCAGCGAGGTTCGCTTTGTCGCCCTCACCGGGTTTTTGATCGAGGCGAAAGTATATTGTGGTGTCATCGGCGTACATGCCTACTTGGGATCTAATGGCGTCGGGGAGATCATTAATGTACATCAGAAAGAGCGTGGGACATAGGATAGAACCTTGAGGGACGCCCGCGTTCCTATGGTAGTTTTGGGAGGCATGCCCATTTAATACTACCTTCAATGTGCGGTTAGAGAAGAACGACTGGATGAGGTCAAACAGATGTCCAGTTATATCCACAGTTTGCATAAGAGGCCAACGTGCCAGACCTTGTCGAACGCTTTGGAGATATCCAAGGCAACGGTTTGGGCTTCGCCGTTCTTGTCAAGAGCCCGGTATATGTACTCGGTAATGGTCGTTAGCATATCAGCAGTAGACCTGGTGAAGCGAAACCCGTACTGTTTGTCAGAGAGAAGCTCGTGGGCCGTGAGATGCTGAATCACCTCAGCGTTGATAATGGCTTCAAACACTTTGCCGAAGATCGGAAGGAGACTAATAGGACGGTAATTGGCGGAGTCTGAGGGTTCGCCAGAATTCTTAAATATAAGAACTACACAGGAGGTCTTCCAACAGACAAGAAAACTGGAAGCAGATAGGTAGAGGTTATAGAGTTTAGAGAGGACAGAGGAGAGTTCTGGGGCACATTTCTTCAGTACTATGATTGGGATTCCGTCCCCGCCGCTCGCTTTGTGTGGGTCAAGTTGTGCAATTATCTTGGAGACCAGCGAGGGTGTAATGTGGACGTTATGTAGTTGAGCCTTAGTTCTGGGTGGGAAGTCGGGTGTAGGTATTCCTAACGAGTCCAGTGTCGAATTGGTGGAGAATCTACGGGCAAAGCATTCAGCATTGTCCTCTGGGGAGGTGAGAACTTCAAATTCATTGATTAGTGGGGGTATTGAAGTCTTGCTCTTGTTGGACACGCTTTTGCAGTGTCGCCAGTAATCTTTGAAGCCGAAATTAGAGGATGCTATGCGTTGCCTCATTCTGGTAGAAAACACCCTCTTAGCTTCGTTCAGTATTTTTTTACACTTATTACGTGCTGAGGCGAAAAGGCGCCTGTTTTGTTTCGACGAGCAGCTTCGATGGCGGCCGAGCAAGCGGGTGAGAACCAGGGGGACGAATTTGATTTTAGCTGGAATTTCCTGGCCGGGATAAAAGCATCGATGCCAGCCTTAAACCAAGAGGAGACCTCGGACGCACAGTCTTCGACAGGAAGATCGAAGACGTTGTTCCAGGGGACGTCGCAGAGGAAGAATGGAGAGAATTTCAGTTTTAATGTTTTTTAATTCATAGATGCCTCTCCTTGAACAGTCTGAAATCTTCAGGAATAAACCTCGCATTTCAGTTAAAATCAATTTTTTTCAAAAATAATGTAGGGTGTCCATAAAGTCCTTGTGTAGCGCGTATACAAATAAAGTTATAAATTGCAAATGAATTTTATGGACGCCCTGTATTTTACAGAGTTTAGTCATATAGGAAAAGAAGACATCAGTTTAGCCTTCAACAGTTATTTAACAAGCAATGACAACCTGTGTTTTACATCGCAGTTTTTCATATTATTGCCCGCAAGAAATGAAAGAAGATTGGTTATCACAAAATGATAATTTAGTGTTAACAGAATAACGAGGACTCCATCTCCAGAAGTGCTTTTTTTGTTTCTGTCGGAATATAAAATCTCAATAAATAATTCCATAATATAAATTAGTAACAACGTACTGTACATAGAAAAAGGACATTACAGGTGTTTTTTGTCACCGACTTGATTATGTATTACGCCGAAAGGGTTCTGCCTGGGTGACCAGAAAGATGCCACCTCCATGGAGTAGCACTACCCTTCGGTGTACCATATTTTAATTGTCATTTCCCAAGAACTACTATCTAGTGGGACAGTCTCCCGCGTGACGGCTTCCCTGAACACAACTCTCGAAACCTCTTCTAGTCAAGGGTCAATCATTATCTGTCCTCTTTATTCTCATAACCTTCAGTTCTATCCATTCCGTTTTATTTTCTGATCACGCTTTTAACATATCTCTCTACCTCGTATTAAATAAAATTCATATATATATATATATATATATATATATATATATAGTGTAATGGTTGTTACAATTTTTTTATAAATTCGTAGTATCACTACACAAAAATTTCCATGTTTCGAAGCCAGCCTATTATGTTGTTGGCTTCATCTTTTTTTCTAAAAAACACCTGAAGATGAAGCCAACAACATAATATGCTGGCTTCGAAACATGGAAATTTTTGTGTAGTGATACTATGAATTTATAAAAACATTGTAACAACCATTACAGTATAACGCTCTACATTTGTATCGAGCACTCTTTATAAAAGTAAATGCATGAACAAAAGGTTAATAAACCTACGAGTTCAACAACTTAGTTACAATTATATATATATATATATATATATATATATATATAGAATAAAAAGTGTGAGAAGCCGTGAACGTTTTCTTTAAAGAGTATACTTATTGTTTTTGTAATTATGCATGTTATGAAACATTAAGTGTCCATAATGATATCACAAATACCATCATTATGTTTCATAACATGTATAATTACAAAAACAATAAGAATACTCTTTAAAGAAAACGTTCACGGCCTCTCACACTTTTTATTCTCTACTAATTTTTCTCGTTGGAACAACCCGATGGAAAGGCCAGAATCACAACCTGGAGTAAATTCCCAAACAAAATAAAAAGACGGAACAAGACAACCGATGATGAGTGTAATTAACGCGTACTCTTGACTAGCGCCAAGCAATTGTTATTATTGTCTCTATCTTTCTCTCTCACCTCTAACCTCTCACTTCCTTCCTTTTTCACAATTCATCCTGAGTGAATACTTCAAAGACACTCCTATCTATTAAATGCTCATACATACATACACACATACGTTCCTGTCTACTTACACATAAACTCTTTCCAACAAGTTACTCCTACGAACTCTTTGTACTCTTAACTCATTATTTGTTTCCCATTGAACATTAACTTCTATTAATTCATGTTCGTCTTTTTTATTAATAAATTTCTATTAAAATATGCAAATAGTATATTTTATTCTTCTACACATTCCCATCTCCAAACTTCTGATGATAGCAAATAATAGTAAGTTGTAGGAAGTTCGGTTCTGTATGACACATGACAAATTTAATAAACCTTAAATGCACCCTACTCTTATATATATATATATATATATATATATATATATATATATATATATATATATATATATATTATGGAATTAAAAGGTAATCTACGAAATTGGCATTAGCCGACATATTTGAATTTTCATTTGTTTAACGTTATTATTTTTTAATGGATACTGGTACTTGAATGGAAATTTGTTTATCATGTACTTCGAAAATACGCACTTTCTATAGCGCAGGAGGATGTCGTCAGTGATGTACTTTACTCAGGTCACTGGGCAGTTTCGGGTCTTGCAACATCATACTACCCTTACTGAGTTGACTCCGTCAGAGCTGATTAGGCTCCGACGCTCCCTCCTTCTATTCTATTCTATACGACACTGATTGTTTATTATTTTCTAATCCAACTTATGTTTCATACTGGCAGGAAACACAGAAGGAGAGTCCATAGCGCTCGGGTAAGTTGGGTTTTTCAAGCAGTCCGAAAGAAAAATATATATATATATATATAGTTAAACAGTACATTATAATTTTCATTAAAAAATAATAATGTTAAGCAAATAAGCATTCAGATATGTCGTCTAATGGCAATTTCGTAGATTTCCGGTAAATTCTGTAATGTTGTCTTCGGTTGAGTTTGTTTACATTCGGAGACAACCTGAGCAGATATTAAACGTTCGATAAAAATCAGATGAATACCTATATAAAGGTGAAATTGAACTTTGTTAGGATCAAACTTGCTACTCAATTGTAATAGTTCTGTAATTGTAATATTGGACTGGGGTAAGAAATGGTTAGTAAATTTTAATGCTTCTAAAACGAAGCTACTCTCAATTAATCATCATCGACAATCTCACCTACCTCCCATTAGCATGCACCAGGCTTGCCTCCCAGAGAGTAAAACACTGCGCCTCCTTGGTCTCACACTTTCAGCGGACCTCAAATGGAATGACTATATCGAATCTATTGCTAAATCCGCTGCTATGAAAGTCGGTTCTCTGTGTAGGGCCCGGAAGTTTTTTCCGTCTCAATCTATCCTGCACATTTATAAATCTACCATCCGCCCGTGCATTGAATACTGCTGCCATATCTGGTCGGGTGCCCCTGCTGTTCTAGCGAGACAAACGTACTAAGTCTTACACCACTTCAAGGTGTCCCTGTTTAACTATATATATATATATATATATATATATCGACTTTCCACTCAAATACGAGTATCCAGTAAAAAATAATAATGTTAAACAAGTAGAGATTGACATCTATATATATATATATATATATATATATATATATATATATTGATTGATTGATTGATTGGGTGATTGCTTGTTTAATGACTTATTTTCTGATCATCATAAGATTAGACCAGTGCACATTGGTATTAAAAAGTGTTTAATACAATTGTATTCTAGAACTTTTGAATATTTTCCATTTGTAAACGAGTTATTACGCGACCTAGGTTTCTACCATGAGTGGTGTCTTCGGGCGATTGTCAGTAACTGATTTTACAGCTTTTTTTTAAAAAAAAGAACGTTCACGTAACAGTGTTTTGTTTTTAACGCACACTTGGTAGGGGATTTTTGAACGCGCAATTTTTAAAATTACAAGGAATTATGACGTTCTCATCCATGGTTGTATGAACCTAAGAATTATTTTTTAGTATGGTTACACTTAGTCATAATTTCCGTTCTTTCATTCCGTTACTTTCATTCAATATTGAATGAAAGAACGGCAAAAAACGGTAAATGGTAAAATCAGTTATTGAAAATCGACTGAAGACACAACTCATGGTAGAAACCTAGGTCGCGTAATAACACGTTTACAAACGGAATATATATATATATATATATATATATATATATATATATAAAGAATTAAATATAAAATATTTCGAAGCAGACACTGATAAAGACGAAAACCAAAAATATGACGGAAAATTGAAAGGCATATTTTTCTGTACCGCCAAATTCATGAAGCAAACACTCTGAATAAGTTTTTCATGAAAAAATCAGATTAATTTCTCAGGACCGATTTTTACTCTTTTTATTGTATTTTATTATATGTACCTATATGTGCGTTGTAGTGCAGTGGATATCGGCTCAGAACGAAAAATCGTGGGTGCTGAGTTCGAATTCCAATTGAATTCATTGCATTCACTTACGCGCAAATACCCTTGGGAAAGATATTAATCCGTCTCTTCCTTCCAGTTATGGGTTAAATAACAGGACAGACTGGGTTCTATAGCCTTGGTCGGCAACCAATCTACCACAGAAAGCAATGGCAACTTACTGCGGGATAATCTTCTACCCAGTCAGTCATGTCTCTTTCGAGACATGATCGCCCAAGCGTGTTTCACGTATAGCACTTAAATGACTGACTGAATATAATAGTGGAAATCATGATTGATGTTTCTACTGGGCATAAATTGGGGGATCAGTTTTATATTGTTATGAATTAATAAACTGATCCCCCACTAATTACTACTTAACAATATAATACATCCCTTCCCCCTCTAGCTATAAGTCAAATAACAGGATAGATTGAGTTCTATAGCCTTGGCTGGCAATCAGTCTACCGCAGAAAGCAATGGCAACCTACTTCGGGATAATCTTCTGCCCAGTCAGTCATGTCTCTTTCGAAACATGATCGCCCAAGCGTGTTTCACGTATGGCACTTAACTGACTGACCTATATTTTATAGAAAAAACCTAATTATGAATGAAACTAACGTTTGAGATACAAATTACATCATTTTCTACAAGTTATTATACTGGGTTAATGCCTTTTCGAAAAGAGGGGATCTTTTAATGCACACATTCGCCATACAATTCCTTGTATATTATTTTTCATGGATTTTCGTATTTAAGTGGATACTCTGTTTTCCTATAAATCAAACAGTACGAGTGTTCATTAAAAATATCCAAACAAATAAATTTAAAATAAATATATCTGTTAATGTTATTTCGTAACTTTCCGTACGATTTCGTAATACTGTATTTCTTTACAATTGTTTACATTAAGATACAGATCGAAGATAATATGGATATTATGAGGAGTTAAAAACTTATGTATTGATAGCATAATCTAGCCATGTTTAACTATGAAATCTTCCGAGGTCGAATGGTTAAGATACGTCAGATCAATTGACATTTTTTCTTATGTATGTTATATAGAAATCACAGGTTTGAATTCAGCTGGGAGATGCATATTTTTCTAACAAAAGTTTTTGAATACCCAGACTAGTGGCTATGTATAAATGTACTGTTTAATTATAGAACACAGAGTATCCACTCTAATACGAGTGTGCATAAAAAATAATATATATATATATATATATATATATATATATATATGTGTGTGTGTGTGTGTGTGTGTGTGTGTGTGTGTGTGTATGTATGTGTGTGTGTGTGTGTCAAATATTATTTGAGAAAGGCGATTCTAAATAAAGAAGAAAGGTAACCGTTGTCAACTCTTAGCGAGAAAGCTAATACCTAACAAAAACATAAACAAAAGTCATACAATTTGAACTGAACCCGAAATAATTAAGAAAAGTTATTGATCTGAATATTATTTTATGAAAATATTTATAAGAATCGATTTTTACACATTTTTTTAAACACCAAACAACGCTTGATCAAAATAAAAAACGACCTGCAATTCTATTCCACTGAAAAACTTTAAATCCAATTTTCTGAGGTGTCATTTTTAATCATTTCCCCACAAGCAAGACAATAATACTACTCAGATACAAGAGTAAGATAAATATAGAGGCCAATAAAAAGGTTTCAATGCGACAAAGGGCAGAAAAATATTAGAATATTAGAAAGAAAAGAGAAGAGAAAATAAATATTTCACCTCTTTAAAATTAAACGTTCAGATCACAAGACATGTTCATTAGTCATAATAATAGCAATAATAATTATATGAAAAATGTAAAAAGAACTTTACCCGTAGCAAAGATACCAGGTTTGAAATTAAAAGTTTCTGTGCTAAGTGTTTAAATTTTCTATATGGTAAAATAAGCAATTCCCTTTTTTTTCCTTATTTAGCTTCTTTCAAAAGTTTGAACTTAATAGTTAATGGAATTTTATAACCTATATTTATTATAAATTACATTTTAGAACAGGTACATAATTTCTTTATATATATCCACTACAAATCGCTCGGTTCACACTCCACCCACGTCTATTGAACAGGTGAAGAGGCTCATACCTTGTTTCCTGTTTAGGATGTGGTTTCCGGCTTTCTCTTTTCCAGTTTTTTACCCTTACGTAGCCCCCTGCGCATCAGTGGCGTTATCGCCTTGCTTGGGGTGATATGATTAAAAAAAAAGGTACATTTGTTTCGACATTGAAACTTCAATGTCTCATCAGGTGGTATGTATAGGAATGGAAAGCCTCTGTTCTTATATTTGTTCAGTTGTGTTTCGGGTATTGGTGGAGCTTAGTGATAGGGGAACAAGTCAAGTGTATTGACCGTTGGAATTTTGAAGAAAGTGGAGTGGGTAGTTAAAATTGTTGATTAATGAGAGTCTTTAATTTTTAGACCGATTTTAGAATGTAAGTTTTTATTATCTTGTGACTAGACTATATACTTTGGCTTGCTTAGAGGAGCAGGTAAGGGGTGGGATGCTTATTTTGTACAGAATATTTTTGTATTTAAGCACAGTTTTTATAATTAATGTAAATTTGTATATTTAATCTTAATTTTGGATCTAGGAAATCGATTTTTCCTATTAAATGTTTAATTTTTAATTAGATCACAGTTTGGAAACCGATTTTTTTCTATTAAATTTTAAATTTTAAATTTCTTTTCTTATACTTGGTCAGTTGTATATTGGATGTTGGCGGGATATATATATATATATATATAATAGAACCTAATGAGCCAGACAAATCTACCTAAGTTTCTCCTAAACGGTTCGTCAGGGAAGGCTGGCTACAGATGTAAAGAAAAAAAAGACATATAAAAAGGTAACTAAGACAACCCCACGTGACCAGGAAATCAAAGAAACTACATAACACAAGGGAGACTTTTTGACAGACTTTCATGTCCTAAGCTCTTTCTTTTTTTCTTTTTAAAACCATTTTTTCCCTCGTTCGAAATTTTTCTAGGAAAGTTTTCCAGACGGGTATAACTAAGCATAATCACGTTTATATATATATATATATATATATATATATATATATATATATAGTGTATCGAGGCAGCAAATAATTTTCTAAACATATACTGTTAAATATAAGAGACAGTGAATGTCTGTTATGTTCAATCATGAGCCGTTCTAAACGTCGTATTTTGGCTTTAATTCCAGTTGAAAATAAAGACAAAAATTCTCCAACATTTGGAGAATTATTTATTAATTTGTTTCTAAGCTTTCGACTCACATGAGCCATCTTCAGAGAGGTCACCAAGACGCTAACACAATAACATCCACCATCACCGACGATTTTATTTTGTGTTGACATAAAACTCTGCTAGACAACAGCAATAGTTACCAAGAATGACAAACGCAGTTCGCAACTTTGCAATGCGGTTCCATGACCTCACACCGCGTGATAGTGTGAAATGACAAATTCCCTACTTAGAGCCAGGCCAGAAGCTAAAACTAAAATAAAAGGACTTGAAAAAATGCAGACATACAAACATCTTGCAGAAAATATATATATATATATATATATAGTCAACCGCAGACAGACCTGTTTCGCAGCTCATCGGTACGGTTAAACTCCGATTGCTACATAACCGAGGCTCGAAACCCTACCGAATTGGCGTCAGTCGGCGACGCTACCCCGGGGCAACGGAAGGTTCGATGGAAGAAGGCTGTCTTTTTAGCGCATATCATATTACGCGCTCAATAGCTATAGTGCTCAAATTCATTTTTACTGAGTTAGCGATATATATATATATATATTATCGATTTTCTGCACTATTGTAAGAACTGCAACCTTGCAACTTCTGAATATTGTTTATGTCTTTGTCTAAATAAGTTTATATATATATATATATAATTTCACCCCTAAGCAAAAAACGAATGACATTAGTACGCAGGGGGTTACAGGGAGTGAAATTTAGAGAGCAATCTGAAAATAGGGAGGATTGAAGAAAGGACAAAAAGAAACGGGATTCAGGAAGATAGAATATGGCAACTGACGTTGCTATTAGAGTTTTTAGGATTGTAGTCATTGGGAAGTAAGTAGACGAAAGAGATTTCTACAGGTGGGAAGTGTAAGAAAAGAAACTGTTGGAGTAGAAGTGTCCCTTGCATTTACCTCTTACAGTAGGGACCTATATGCTAATCTAGCATCACGCTTAAATTCTTATAGTTACAAACAGAAACATTACTAGTGGGCAAGAACAAAAGAAGAGTAATCGAGACCTCAGTAAATATCGATTTATATTCCTTTTAAATTTTTGGAGATTAAAATCAACCGGAAAGTGTGAAGCCTAAAGTAAATTTCACAGAAGAGCAAAACTTTAATCATGGAATTTACCGTTACATCCAGTCTGCACGACTGTAAATTGATGAAACATCATGGCCAGTCTACCACTGTGCTTAAATTCAAAGATTCTAGGAACTATAGCGAAGGGCTCATCCTATCAATTAAAAGAAAATATTTATAAAAAAGGTAGCAGGAAAAATGGATATACGCTGGTATCATCTTGATATCATTTATTATCTTGGAACAACGTTTTTAGTCTTCCCATCGAAGAATGTGCATCCGAGGTCTCCTCCTGGGTTAACTCCTGGGTTAAGGCTGGAAGCAACCAGGAAACTGCCAACCCGGTATCTAGCGTTAGATAGATGGATATACGCTGGTATAATTTTAGGGATAAGAAGGAAAAAAGCATACTGGTGCTGATGTTTGCAGTGAAACCGATAAAATGCAACCGCAACTTCTACTCCAACAGTTTCTTTCCTCGCACTTCCCGACTGTGGAATTCTCTTCCACACGATTGCTTCCCCGACGGCTACAATCTCCAGGAGTTTAAATGTAAGGTCAATAGACACCTCCTAACACACTAACCTGCTCCCATTTTATCAAACACTCTTCCCATCTGCCCAACCTTCATCCTCGTGTGATTTCATTGCTGTGATCTGATTTCTGTGACGTAAAACGTCGGAATAAAAATTAAATATCAAGGCTCATTTTTTTTAATAAAAAATATTTTAGTCGCGTTTGACACGTGTGATTTGATTTCTGTGACGTAATTCAGCAACCATCTTAGATCTTTTACGGAGCAAATGTAAACAATCGTGTCCATTGGCCAAAAAGTGCGAAAGGGAAAATTGCTGAACTTAAACTCAAAATGTATATGTCAACCTGGCTTCCCTGTAGATATGTGTCCCTATAAATTTTGAATGGCGTAGCTTAAAAAATGTAGGTGTGCATTAGGGAATAGTCACACACAGATTCACAGATTGCCTTTTATATATAGAGATAACAAACGCTGTAATTGGAACGCGTCTCTCTGATTTTCACGGCTTCTGCTCCGATGAACTTAGATCACTGGTGCCCCCTAAATACGAATTTGAACGAGATACTAGATTAGCAACTAGATCCCACCCTTTTACAGTGAAACCGATAAAATGCAGCCGTAACTTCTACTCCAATAGTTTCTTTCCTCGGACTTCCCGACTGGGGAATTCCCTTCCACACGATTGCTTCCCCGACGGCTACAATCTCCAGCGGTTTAAATGTAAGGTCAATAGACACCTCCTAACACACTAACCTGCTCCCATTCTATCAAACACTCTTCCCATCTGCCCAACCTTCATCCTCGGTATCCTTACTCATCTGTCACCTTCCTCCTGACATTCCCTATGTCTAACCACTCCTTCTCTTTACCTTCCCCTATGTAGCCCCATGCGCAATAGTGGCAGTGGAATGCCTTGCTTGGGGTGAGATGATTAAAAAAAAAACACTCTTCCCATCTGCCCAACCCTCATCCTCGGTATCCTTACTCATCTGTTACCTTCCTCCTGACATTCCCTATGTCTAACCACTCCTTCTCTTTACCTTCCCCTATGTAGCCCCATGCGCAATAGTGGCAGTGGAATGCCTTGCTTGGGGTGAGATGAATAAAAAAAAACACTCTTCCCATCTGCCCAACCCTCATCCTCACTATCCTTACTCATCTGTCACCTTCCTCCTGACATTCCCTATGTCTAACCACTCCTTCTCTTTACCTTCCCCTATGTAGCCCCATGCGCAATAGTGGCAGTGGAATGCCTTGCTTGGGGTGAGATGAATAAAAAAAAAACACTCTTCCCATCTGCCCAACCCTCATCCTCACTATCCTTACTCATCTGTCACCTTCCTCCTGACATTCCCTATGTCTAACCACTCCTTCTCTTTACCTTCCCCTATGTAGCCCCATGCGCAATAGTGGCAGTGGAATGCCTTGCTTGGGGTGAGATGAATAAAAAAAAACACTCTTCCCATCTGCCCAACCCTCATCCTCACTATCCTTACTCATCTGTCACCTTCCTCCTGACATTCCCTATGTCTAACCACTCCTTCTCTTTACCTTCCCCTATGTAGCCCCATGCGCAATAGTGGCAGTGGAATGCCTTGCTTGGGGTGAGATGAATAAAAAAAAAACACTCTTCCCATCTGCCCAACCCTCATCCTCACAATCCTTACTCATCTGTTACCTTCCTCCTGACATTCCCTATGTCTAACCACTCCTTCTCTTTACCTTCCCCTATGTAGCCCCATGCGCAAGAGTGGCAGTGGAATGCCTTGCTTAGGGTGAGATGATTAAAAAGAAAAAAAAAAAAAGGAAGCAAACTTACAGCGATGGGAAAGTGTCATCCGCGTAGATACTAAGTTGAGAGCTGATGCGATCGGGAAGGTCATTAATGAAAACCAAAAACAATGTAAGCCCAAAATAATAGTTACAGATTTAGACACAAAGACATAAGTACCCACACGCTGGTATAATTTTAGGGATAAGAAGGAAAAAAGCATACTGGTGCTGATGTTTAGACATTCATTTTGATTGGAAAAATCACCGACAACCACGTCATCCATATCTACGTATTTTATGTTAATATTAAATAATATACAGGGTGAATAAAATATCGCCAATATAGAGGTTAATGGATAGGTGGAATTGTATTTTTCATGTAGAACATTTTGTGATTTGTTGTTTTCGAACGAGTCCAAGAAATATTGGTGGACGTAAAGAAAAATTACTTATGAATCCAGTAAAATGGCGGGGAAATTCTCTTACGTGTTAATGAATCATGCAGGCATAGAACTGAAATATGTTTTGAAAAAGAAGAAGCATATTTTGAACAGCATCTACAAAAGTAAATAACTGATAAATAAAATTCTCATGCGTAATTATACTTTTAATAAATTATCTATATCGTGCACAACTTTTGCTTTACTATATATATATATATATATATATATATATATATATATATATATATATATATATATATATATATAGCCATCCGCAGACAGATCTGTTTCACTGTATCACAGCTTA
>JBBBDQ010001837.1:0-242500 GCA_037127315.1 Ascarosepion bandense | reverse complement strand
ATATATATACACACATATACATACGCATACACATACACATATACTTATACACATACAAACACATACAAACACAAAAAATATATATATACATAGATACATAAACTAATATTTAAATATTAATTTGCCTATATCCGATGGGTACCCCCACTCGACCTAGACGCCCCAATAATAACCTCCCCAGATACACAATCAAGCACATATCAACACAACAAAAACTTACAAGCAAAGAATCCAATACCGAACGCCAACCCAAATAGCCATGAGGCACTCAGTCCGGCATCGATCATTGCGTCAAAGCATGGCAGAAACTATACCAATATAAGTCATTCGGCCGGAGTATAACACGTTTCACTATAGTAACGACTGACAGACCAACAAATAATAACCATCATACTCGAGGCCAACATCTCACATAATTTCTTAACTATTTATAAATTCCCTGCCCTGCAAAAACCAATGTCGGGTAGAGCACCACACAGCCACACAACCCGCCTAACAATATTAGGTCTAATGGCTGGCAAAAATAGTATAGTATATGACGAACAAAGCACCCAGCAGAGTTAACCAGAACGTCCAACCCGAATAGAAATACCCATCAAAAAGACAGTTGAGGATATTTTTCTTAATTACTTGAAAATTACAGCCCGTATTTTAATGTAAATGCTGAACTATGCTTACAATGAACTGTGAGCTCATTCCTCTGGTTTAACAGTTTAACCTTATCCCTAAATTTGATAATTTCTAATTTTTCGTTGAGACAGAGGTAGCAAGGTGCACGGAGAGAGTTACAAATTCGGGCCTTTGTAAGGATTTTCCATTTAACAGTGGGTGTTTTGTTTTTTTCCTTTAAGGACCAATAGTATTTAGATAATGAGGTGCTGTGTTTATAGGAATTATTACTGAAAGATAATGTATGTTGATACCAGCGAGTTTTAAACGAGTTCTTAGTCGAACCGATATAAAATTTTATATTACTAGAATTTTCAATTGTAGAGACGGTACAAATATAAACTATGGAGCTAACTAGACAGTTATTATGTAAAGGGCAATCTTTAGGATTTCTACAATTACAATTGCTGGTATTAGTACCTTTGTCTCTGGTACGATCACTTTGAGAATTGTGATTTACAATGCTTTTAGTATCATAATACTTTTTGAGGACTTTGTTGTTATGTTTTTTAATAATTTTTTCTAGATTATCCGTGCAACTGTAGCTTAACTTGAGAGTATTGTTGATAAATATTTTACTAAGAGGATTAGTTTTTGGAAAGTGTTTGTTAATTAATTTTAAGAATTTATTTCCTACTTTAGTTTTAACCAACAAATTGTAGGAAGGGGTAAACCATATTATTTTTCTAGATCTTTTCTTGCTATTATTATAGTTAGTAGGGTTTTTGTATTTAAAATCAGCGGCCTTATAACCGCTGTTTCTGAGTGCAGAATTGTAAAATTTACTATGTCTATCAAAAATTACTTTACTAGAAGAGTTGTTGCTCAGTCTAGATTCGATAGAAGAAGGTATATGTTTAATGACTGATGGGGGATGGTTGGAATGAGGATTAATGTATATAGGATTAGAGTTAGCCTTCATGTAAGGTTGGAAAGAATTATTATTAAGGTCCAGAGTAATATCTAAAAAGTCTACTTGTTTAATGTTAGTCGTGATTTCTACTTTAAGCCCTAAACTCTTTAATTTTCTATGTATTATCTTCCTAATACGATCTACCTTAATTTTAGTGGAATCTCTAACAATCAGTAAACCACCATCTCTATATAAACCTATACTATCCGTATTTATACCCTCGTAAGCTGTTAAATTATAGAGAATGAATAATCCCACAAGGTCAGAGGCTTCAGCCGAATCTAGTGAACCCATAGCAATGTCAAAGTATTCCCCTGAGGTTTTTTAGTATATATATATATATATATATATATATATATATATATATATATATCATATTTTTATTATAAGTGATTATAATAAAACATTTTACATCGTTACACAAAAGCTTTTATGTTTCAGTACCATTAATTGTACTTCGTCAGGGGTTCGTTATGAAATGGTGACATTACTTTTCATAATATATTGCATTACTTTGTATTGAGCATTTAATCTTAAAATTAAATGCTGCCAAATGTGGATTTTTACTCCATTTGTTTTACAAATATATATACATATATGTTAGTAATCAAATGGAGTAAAAATACACACACACACACACACACACATATATATATATATATATATATATATATAAAAATTATTTATAAATGGAACTTTGTCTGTGTGTGTATGTGTGTGTGTGTCTCTGTGTGTGTGTCCGTCCGTTACCTATAGTCTCCGAAACGGCTGAACCGATTTTCTTGAAAATTTACACAGTTGTACTATAAGCGTATGCGATTCTTTTTAGCTAGGTTTTGTGTTGAGGTACCCCCGATAAATATCGAAAGTAGATAATCGAAAAAAACAGGTTATAGAAGGATTGGTCAGATTTTGATCAAATTGATACACTCATAGACAAAAACTTAAGAAACGATATTCAGAAGTTTCAAGGTTGCAGTTCTTACAATCGTGCAGAAACCAATAATATATATATATATATATATATATATATATATATATATATATATATATAAAAGGCAAGATGTTTGTGTGTGTGTGTGTTTAAATGCCTGTATGTCTGTATGTTTTTCAGCCCTTTTATTTTAGTTTTTGCTTCGAGTTTGGCTCTAAGTAAGTATAATTGTAGTTCTTACTTATTTAATATCAATACCAGGAAATCAAAATTTGACTTACATCCATTCATTTTTCTTTCAGTCTACGGTTTCGCTTTAGCTGGAAACAACTATTGCTTTTTAGTCTTTCGTGCCAACGTCCAAAGAGTCTGAGCTACAGGACCATGGATTATTTTTAAAGCTTTCATTACAGCCGAACAACACCGGGCTATACTGCTAGTTTATATATATATGCAACGGTTTTTATTATCTTTGAGAAGATGTACAGTGAGATAAAAGTTTCGCACCATAGGAATTAAGTAATCTTGTTTTAAATGTCTAATTTGTTTTGACAGATCCTGTTAAGTGGCCAGCAATGTCACCAGACCTCACACTCTTTGCTTTTTTTCTCTAGGAGCCATTTGAAATCTGTTGTTTATCGGACGCACCCAAGAAATATTGAAGAACTTAAATAAAGAATTAAATATGAATGCAGTAAAATGACAGACATAGAATTGAAATGTCATTTGAAACAGGAGTGCATTTTAGCCAGCGTCTATAACAAGCAAATATACCTGTCAAGTGTAATTCTACATCTAATAAATTTTCCCTATGGTTCGCTACTTTTGCTTCCCCCTTGTATAATCTTCGAATTCTAACTTTGATTTAATTACAAAGTTTGAACTCTTGCCAAACTGCTAATTATCAACACGGCTACGCGTGGTCCGTTAACATTATAATACGAGGAACGAATTAATTTCGATTTTAATCTAATATTCCCAAAATGGTAATGATTGAGAAGATATATAGAAGAGACCTCTCTCATAATTCTAAGACAATCCTGTAAACACGGAAGGAACTTAAAAATAACAATTCATTATCGTATTATTTCGATTAAATTCAGTTGAAAGTCGAACTCGGCTCTACGGTTTCTCGTTTCGAGCCGATATCCACTGCACTACAACGGGCATCAATTTGAATTCCTTGCATTCACTTCCGCACAATTACCGCTGGGAAAGATATTAATCCGTCCCTTTTTCCTCCAAATATGAGTTAAATATTTTTCGCCAACACGCATTGCTAAGCGTGGCTAGAACGGCACATCCCCTGAAGTCACAGACCCGAAAGAGTGGAAGTCACCCAGAAAGGAGTTCCTCAAACGAGTGTGAAAAAAAACCTGATCCAGATCCAGAATTAATTCGCTTTTTACGGTTTGTCAACCACTTGTATTTAAAGCCAGAATTATTTTTAGATTGTAAGAATTATATCTTTGAAATAATAATGATTTAGTGATACCCGTCGTACGAACTAACCAGTTGTTACGGAGAGAAGAGGTGGTATAAGAGCACTTTCCATCGGGTATTTCCGCTTTAGTAAATACTAGCATCATAACCCGGCGTTGCCCTGGCAACTCAGTATATTTTAGTAGTAGGAGAAGATGCCACTTTTTATTTTACATATTTTGTTTTTGTTTGAAAAAACAATTTTTTAAAAAACTATTTCTTTTGCTTCAAAATTACGGAGAAAATATTCACATTTTTTTGTTGACCAAATGAATTTTTAAAACGTCGGAATAAAAATTAAATATAAAGGCTTATTTTGTTTTTTTGTTTTTTAATAAAAACTATTTTGACACGTGTGATTTCATTGCTGTGATCTGATTTCTGTGACGTAAAACGTCGGAATAAAAATTAAATATCAAGGCTCATTTTTTTAATAAAAAATATTTTAGTCGCGTTTGACACGTGTGATTTGATTTCCGTGACGTAATTCAGCAACCATCTTAGATCTTTTACGGAGCAAATGTAAACAATCGTGTCCATTGGCCAAAAAGTGCGAAAGGGAAAATTGCTGAACTTAAACTCAAAATGTATATGTCAACCTGGCTTCCCTGTAGATATGTGTCCCTATAAATTTTGAATGGCGTAGCTTAAAAAATGTAGGTGTGCATAGGGAATAGTCACACACAGACTCACAGATTTCCTTTTATATATATAGATAACAAACGCTGTAATTGGAACGCGTCTCTCTGATTTTCACGGCTTCTGCTCCGATGAACTTAGATCACTGGTGCCCCCTAAATACGAATTTGAACGAGATACTAGATTAGCAACTAGATCCCACCCTTTTACAGTGAAACCGATAAAATGCAGCCGTAACTTCTACTCCAATAGTTTCTTTCCTCGCACTTCCCGACTGTGGAATTCTCTTCCAAACGATTGCTTCCCCGACGGCTACAATCTCCAGCAGTTTAAATGTAAGGTCAATAGACACCTCCTAACACACTAACCTGCTCCCATTCTATCAAGCACTCTTCCCATCTGCCCAATCCTCATCCTCGCTATCCTTACTCATCTGTCACCTTCCTCCTGACATTCCCTATGTCTAACCACTCTTCTCTTTACCTTCCCCTATGTAGCCCCATGCGCAATAGTGGCCGTGGAATGCCTTGCTTGGGGTGAGATGATTAAAAAAAAAATTAACAAATGCTAGTCATTATCACTACACCACCTGGACATTCAGACTTACAGTACCTGGTAAACCCACGCTGTCACCATTTAGGTACTCACCAGGTTCGGCGTAGTTTAACTTCCGTGATCTTAAGGGAAGCAGCGTTACAACATAATATGACCGTAGATTTAAGGTAGATTACGACCTTTATCGGCTATTTTAAGCGTTGTGTCTATTCAGAACATAGGTATTCATGGCTCTCCACATATTTAGCTTAACGTAATATTCCTGCTATCCGTTATCTTTCCTTAGTTAGGCAGCTGGAGAATTTCTGCTGAACCCTCTTGCTTTTAAAATAGTTAAGTGGAAAGAAAAGACTACTTAAAAGAAACAAGAAAACTGAATGCATAGTCATCAGTAAAAAGAGGAGACCAAAATGTTAACTACAGGCCCAAGATACCAAAATTAATACTGGAATTTAAATAGCTGGGAAGTGTTCTAACAAAGGAAGAAAATGTGATACTGTGATCCGAAGGTGCATTGGCATGGCTAATGATGCTTTCCAGAAGCTGAGTAGAGCTTAAGAGAGATGAAAATTTAGCTGGAAACAAACAAAGAGTGTAGTGGATTTTTGTGTGATGCCTGTCCTTCAATATGGCTGTGAATGTTGGACAATCTCATCAATAATGAGTGAAGACTGGAGGAAATGTTGTTCTACAAAAAATACCAACACGCCCTGCCATATAAGAGTCGTGATATTACATCAGTAAAATCAGTCGTCTTTACTTTGCTGTTCTCAAAGTTTTCGTCATTTGAATACTTTGCTTAGTTTTTGGTAGATAATTACATTTCTCTACTTGCAAGTTTTTGATTTCCCCAATTCATAACTCTTGTTATAAAAACAATAGCATCGCGCGTGGTGACGAAAGGAACATTAAACAAGAATAGTCAATAGAAATTATGCCGATACAGGGGATGTCTGATAACTGTTTCTTTGTTACCAAGGGAAGTAACTTAGAAAAAAGGTTGAGTTGGTAGGGCCTAAGGACGAGGCGCAGGTCGGATCGGCAAAGAGTGAACAAGATATTGACAATGACAGGAGTCAGTAAAGAATTAGTTGAAAGATTATCATGTAAAGTTTCAGTCCATAATTTTCTTTTTTTACTATAGTAATGAACACTCTTTTCTCATAAATAAAACACATTTGATATATATATATATATATATATATATATATATATATATATATATCAAATATATATATATATATATATATATATGTATATATATATAATTCCAATGGATTTATTCTTTTGGGAAGTGCTCAAAGACCATGGTTATAGTTAAGGGCAGGAAGTGTTGATGATTTGAAAACACACATATCTATATATATATATATATATATATATATATATATATATATATATATATATATATATATTGCGAGAAAGTGAAAGAACACGTAGATTAAAACTAGGTACCTCCACACATTTTTCTATACCTAAATTTAAATTTAAATTTTAAAAATAAATAAGTTATCTTCAAGCTTTAAAATTAGCTTTAACTGAAAGCCAAGGGATTTAAATTTAGTGATTCCAGTAAGCAAAATACCCTAGTATATTTTAAACCGAAACTATATTCATCGGAATAAAAAGATTTTAAATTTATAAAAAGTTTTAAAAATTTCAAATTTTCCGCCAGGTTTCATCAATTGTAAACAGAAACCAATTCTCGGTTTTAAAAGATTTTACAAAAATAAAATACACTTCGCTGACACATTATTTTCTTCAAATTACCGAACTTGAACTTACTTAAAGTTGACTTGAAACAAGAATTAGTTGCTTACTGCTTGAAAAATATTTCAAAAAGCATTTTTCAATTACGGTAGTCTTGTTATCAGAGCTGTCAACACCTTATCAGCATCTTATAAGCAGCCGTAATTGATGATTTACAGTATCGGACCTAAAGTATGGAAGACGAATTTGGTATTAATCTTATTCATACAAATTTTTTTTTAATTTTTAACTATGTTAAAATTAACAATTTAACACAGTTTTCAGCAGTTATCCAATATTTGATGGAATTCTAGTTAGTTTCAATTTGTAGGCTTACGTTTGAAGATATTTTCTGAAAAACAAAAATTAAAATAATATAAAACTTTCTTTTAAAAAACTTTTAATAACAGATTGAAAATAACGGCACCGGTAACTGAATTTATAAAATGTTATGGCATCTATTAATTTATATTAATATCTATTTTTCATATTATTTTTAGGTACCTCCACAAATTGTGAATTTCACAATTATTTTTTTTTTAAAAATTAGAAAATTAGGAATTAAAATGTACAAGTTGCTTTAAAAGTTTAAGGAATGACTTCAAAACAGGCTCTTGATTTTTATAAACGTCTTGAAGAGACTTGAATCAGAATCAAAGCGCTGTTTCTATCGTTTTCCATGTAAGAGAAATAATCCAAAACACTTGTTAACTTCTAAAATAAATACAACCCGTATGGGGGACTTGTTATGACCCCTATGGAACATCGTACTTAAATGAACATATTTATTTACACAAAAATATTTTTAAAATATTTTAAAAATATAATTGGTGAAAAATTTTAATTATTTGTTTTTATTTTTGATAGGCAATACTATCATCAATTCTTAACTAAAAAAAGAACAACAGTACTTTAAAATATTTTTAAAATATTTTAAAAATTTTATGAATTATTATAATAATAATAAAAAAATATTTTTTTTAAATTTTATTAGAATCGAAAAAAAAAATTTCTTCAGACTATAATGTCCTTAATCATTATTATTATTATTATTATTATTATTATTATTATTATTATTATTATTATTATTATTATTATTATTATTCCAGTAATTAAAAGCTTATCAAATTAGATTATATCAGAGTTTTATTGCATTTTTTATTTTACTTTTCGGAGCAAATTTTCGGATCGTGACGAATAATTCGATATTAGAAAATAGATGATTTATATTCCCCGATGAGTTCTGCGGGCGTAACATAGTTTTAAAAAACATTTTTTCAGCAACATTTTAAAAAATTAATAATTTTAAATATAATTTTATTCATTTGTGAATGAGTACTGAAAGTTTCATTAAAATTCGACAATTATTTGATTTTTACGAGAAATTGATGTGTTTGTCACCGAAAAAGTGAGTTACATAAAAATTACGTGTTCGATTGTAAACAGTCGTAAGATTTTTTGCAACGATAACTCAAATCAAAACAAAATTTTCTGCCAAAATTTCGAAAATCTTGAAAGGGATTAAAAACATTTATAAAATAAATAAAAATTACTTTGATCTTTCCTCTTAATAATGTTATAAACATTTTGAGAGGAAAAGTATATAATGGAGGTATTTAAAACCCACTGTTCAAGCATTTACTGTTATAAAGAGTTCTCGATACAGAGTAGAGCTTAATATTCTAATAGTTGTTACAATGGTTTATAAAAGCATAGTATCGCTACACAAAAATTTTCATGTTTCAGAGAAGAACCGCTCCTCTTCAGGTGATATGTTGAACTGAAAATAAATGGTGAAAACGTTTGTTTTGTTTTTTAAAATGGGAGCTGTATTCATGGTTATTTCGGGAATTAGAGAGTGGTGGTTGTAGTGAATGGAATTTGGTGTGTCTAAACTAGTCAATCAGCAGTTTGTAACCATACAGATACACATTTGGGTTAGAAAAGGGGGTAGGATGACCTAAATATAGGCAGGTCACTTTTTCATTTTGTCTGGACAAACTACATAGTGGGACCTTAGATATTGTAAATGGCTAGATAATAATTTTTGTCAGGAGGTTGGATTTTAGGTTTGTTACGTTATATTAAATTGTTATTTGACTACTATCTATGAGTACATGAGATAGGTAGTTTAGGTCAGAATTTGGATTGAATGATAATAGTATTCTTAGTTATATTGTGTTCAGAACAATATTTTAGTATTGCATATTTTTTTTTTTTAGTTTATCAATGTAATATTCACTTTTTTATTTTATGCAAGAAACATAGCTGTTAATTAAATTTTGAAAAAGTTTACTTTGTCTGACTAAGGTATCTTGTGGGACCACGTAAAAATTAAAATAGGTAAGTCATTTTTAACCGCAAGTTGAATTTTTTATAGTAGAGGACATGTTATAACTGACACATTTTGATTAATAAAATTTTAACGAAATATATTTATAGTCATCCGCAGACAGATGTTTCGCTGTATCATAGCTCATCACTACAGTTAGACATCCGATTGCTTTTAACCCAAGATTGAAACCCGACCAAATTGGTGTCAGTCGGCGATTCTGCCTCTGAGCTATGTGCGCTCGGTAGAAGAAGGCAGAATTTTTAGCGCGTATATTATCATTATACACGCCCAATAGCCGAGAGTGTTCTAATTCATTGCTGAATGAACAATGCTTATTTGCTAGAGTAACTACTGTTTTTCAAAGTCTACCATTCTTCCAGAGTGTTCAATCAGGGTGTCAGAGCGTAAATAGTCATATATATATATATATATATATATATATATATATATATATATATATATATATACCAGTAAAATAGTTGCTGTTTGGACCAGCAGACGGTAGAACAAAAGAGCGGCTAATGCACAATTATATATATATATATTATTTACGCTCTCGCATGCCAATTGAGCACTATGGAAAAATCGTAGAATTTAAAAACAGTGGCTACACACGCATTTACGCATCGTTCATTCAGTAATGAATATGTACACTCTTAGGTGCTGGCGCGTATTTACATTGCATAAATAACACGCTGAATCTGCCTTCCGCCACCGAGCGCCAATACCTTAGAGGTAGAATCGCCGACAGATGTCAGTTCAGTTGGGTTTCAATCCTGGCTATAACAGTCGAATGTCTAACCATACTAATGAGCTGTGATACAGCGAAACAAGATTGTCTGCCGATGACTATATTTACTCTCTTGCACGTCGATTAAGCTCTATGGAGAAATGGTAGTCTTTAAAAACAGTAGCTAACCACGCATTTACATATCGTTCAGCAGTTAATGCACAATTAAACAAATGAACTAAATAAATCTAGCAATAAAATATATATTATGTACGCTCTCGCATGCCAATTGAGCACTATGGAAAAATCGTAGAACTTAAAAACAGTGGCTACACACGCATTTACGCATCGTTTATTCAGTAATGAATATGTACACTCTTAGGTGCTGGCGCGTGTTTACATTGCGTACATAGCACGCTAAAATTTGCCTTCCGCCACCGAGCGCCAATAGCTCAGAGATAGAATCGCCGGCAGATGTCAGTTCAGTCGGGTTTCAATCCTAGCTATAAGCAAGCGGATGTCTAACCGTACTGATGAGATGTGATTCAGCGAAACAGATGAATGAATATATATATATTTTTTCTAAACATATACGGTTAAATATAAGAGACAATGAATGTCTATTATGTTTAATCATGAGCCGTTCTAAACGTCGTATTTTGACTTTAATTTCAGTTGAAAATAAAGACAAAAATTCTCCAACATTTGGATAATTGTTTTCTTTTTTGTTTCAGTCAACATTGTCATTAAATACCCCACGTTGTGATAACAAAACATCTGCCAATAATGGTGAAACATTGTAAGAAACCGGACGTAAATGTACTCTGGCTGAACTAGTGATTAAAGCTCTTTCTAGACATTTTCACCTGAGGGAATTATTTTCTCCTTTAATTAGAAGAGCATGTTTTTTATATCAGAATTGTGCTTACATTCGTTCTGGTGAACAACTAATGCATTTTGTGTCCTTATATCTCTCTTGTGTTCATAAACTCTTGTGCAAATTAATTGAAACAACTGCTTTCGTTTCCTTTCTTTCCCCATGAGGTTACTGTTAGAGTGACAGGGTGTAATCGATTTCTAATTTTTTCCTCAAATTAGGTTATTTGCAGTGATGAGCATTAATATAAATCTATTTTCTGGATATATGATGAAGTTTAACCTTGAACACTATTGCATCATACGTGATTGCATCAGTGCAAATTAATTGAAACAATTGCTTTCGTCTTTCTTTCCCCATGAGATTACTGTTAGAGTGACAGGGTGTAATCGATTTTTATTTTTTTCCTCAAATTAGGTTATTTGCAGTGATGAGCATTAATATAAATCTATTTTCTGGATCTATGATGAAGTTTGTTTAACCTTGAAAACTATTGCATCATACGTGATTGCATCCGATTTTTGTCACACCCAGACACTATTGTCTCGACTGTCGATTTATATCGCTTTTGTTTGCAATGGATGTTACTCCAAGGAAGCGTAGAAAAATTGTACCCCTGCAGGAACACACTGACAAGACTTTCAGAGAGATCGAGGATATTGTTGGCGTCAGCCTTAGAACTGTTAATGGTGTCATCAAAGCAAAGAAACACCTGGATCCGTCGATCCAAAATGTAACGAAAAATGCGACCCGAAGAGAAAAATAATACCAAGAGACGTATACGCAATTAGAGAACATTATTCGTCTTGTTTTATTTTGCACAATGGTGTATAATGTTTTATTTTAACTTCTTGCGGTTTCTTCAATATATTCTTTCCGGCAATACTTGCAGATAATAGAGTAAAATCTTTCAAGTTTCAGTCCATTTGTTTTTGTAAGATGTTATTTATTGTTATTAATGTACAAATTTTATGTTGAGTTTAGATAAATTCTTTTCGCATGTTGTTGTGAAAGAGTTAGTGTGTAGAACAATATATATATTTTTTTTGGTGGGGGGTCTGTTAGGTTTATCAAGAGGGGTCACTTTTTCTGTTTTGGAATACTTTATGAGCCTTTTGTTTCGCACTGAACACGAAGTAGTTAGATATTTGAAATATTTTGATAGTATTTGCAACAGGTAGACTAAACTATCGCCCGGTTCACTCTCCACCCAGGTCTATTGAACAGATGAAGAGGCTCATCCCTTGTTCTCTGTTTAGAATGTGGCTTCCGGCTTTCTCTTTTCCAATCTTTTCAATCTTACGTAGCCCCCTGCGCATCAGTGGCGTCACGGCCTTGCTCGGGGTGATATGATTAAAAAGAAAAATTTGCTTCTTTATGTAAATATTAAGGGCTGCAAATTTTGAGTGCTCTTAATAAGAATTTAATTATTATACCGGATTTTATTTTGTTGTTATTGTCATGGTGACATCACCAATTACACCGGATTGAACTCTTCCTACAACTACATATACTTCCCCTCACATGAGGAGGGTAGATCGGGGATCAAGAGTTCAGAGTGAGAGATCCGCAGGAGATCAACATAAGCAGATCAGCGGAGAACGATAGGCATAGAGAAAGCCAAGACGGCTACCGTATGAACATTGTGAGTCCCAATTATAGTATTACTTCCTAACTCGTATTTATTCGTTCTACTAAAAGAGTTATACGTATTTGTATTTTGCTGTGTTAATATATACTCGTTATTTCCTATTTTGGTTGTTGTATTTCTTGCTGGACTCTTAACCGGGTCCACGACAGTTATAATGGGAATACAAATTCATCAGGACATTTTTTATTAACTGATTTCCGGCAGACATTACGTTTTAAGCTTTAGTCAGCTCAGTCTTACATGATGACTAGGAAAGGTAATATTGTTTTCTTCTATTTCACATCTAAATTCTGTTGTATGTTCGACTTTAGTTTATCTACAAGATCTGATAAGTGTTATGTCGCCAAGTATAAATGAAATAACTCAACAACAGAATCAGAATATAAGTTGTATTCCGCGGAAAGACGGTTAGTATGTATAGAAGTGATTAGTAATATTTACACTAGAAAGATACAAGAGTCCAATCCGTCGTAAGACGTGTGTATACGTGATTACTTCCGGTACGCCACCGGAAGTGTGACTAACTCTTCACTGACTCGCACTGACTCTTCAGTAACTCATTAGAGACTCTCAAGTGACTCTCTACGACTCATTATTTAGTCGTCCCTCCCAGTAAGGGCAACATATGACACGTGGTCAGTTTATATCTGGGATTTCCGGGCTATATGGCCCAGCCAAAAAATGTCTGTCTATTTTTGCCCAGTCGTGCTTCTACCCTTCGGCGGAACCACGACTGGGTTAATGCTCCCTGCTCGGAAGCAGTGAGCGCCCTCTACTCGAAATAGAGAGCTGACAGTGTCGTAGAGTCGTCAGTCTAGTGACTCGGTACGACTGTATTTACTAGCCGTCCCACGCAATGCTGGATGTGACACATGGTCATTTTATTGTGGGTATTCCCGGCCATATAGCCGGGCCAAAAAATGTCTGTCTATTTTTGCCCAGTCGTGGTTCTACCCTTCGTAGAGTCGTCAGTCTAGTGACTCGGTCCGACTCCCCTGTAGAGAATCCACCATTGCTATATATAGCAATGGGAACAGTCCATTTGTAGTCAAATAGGAGCGGCGCCCTAACGATGTCAGTATCATTGTGATATATTAAAAGAGCATCCTTTATGTATCGGAAGTTTCGGTAAAATATTTTGTCACAATACTTCGCCTTTACTAAGTGCACAAATTCAACTATATATTGACTTCCCGATTATTTAAATGAGGGCTGATAAAGAAATAAGCTGATCTGGTTGACTTTTCCAATTTCATTAGCTTTTATGCGTCAGCAGACGAGCATCGGCGCACAAGAAAAATCTCTTAATTAGTCTTAAGTAATTAGAAAACAGCTCCACACTGCTCGGATACACTCTGATACACTCTGTCTCGTATCAACACTTTACAGAAAAATGCAAATAGAATTAAATAAACGATGTGTCGGCGAATATAATTCAGCTAAGTTCCATATGTGACACACGGTTGGGCGATCCTGTCTTGAAAGAGACATGACTGCATATGCTAATGATTTTCTTGCAGTAGGTTGCCATTTTGTTCTACAGCAAACTGGTTGCCAACTTTAGAATCAAATCTGTTTTGATATTTAACCCATTGATCATGGGTGAAACAAAAATATTAAATAAGTTTTAAACTAGTCTAAACTAGGAAAAGACAAAACAGCGTTTGCAAAACCAAAGATTTTATTCATAGTTAATTATATCAAGGCACAGTGTAAATCACAAGACATCAGAATCATCATCGAAGATCTCAATGCTAAAGTCAACCAGGGGAGTGATGGTGAAATGGTTTGCAATTTTGGACTAGGACAACGCAATGACCGTCGTAAGAAATCGTACTAATGGTGCAAAGCGAATGGCCAGATAATAACTAACACCTGGTTCCAAGAAGACTATAGACATGAATTGATTATGATACTATCAATACGAGATTCAGAAACGCAGCCTTTCACTGTAAAGTCCACCCAGGTGCTGACTGCGAAAAAGATCACGTACCTATGTGCGTTGTGACGCATTGGATATCGGCTCGGAACTAGAAATCGGGGGCCGAGTTCGAATTCCAGCCGAATTCATTGCATTCACTTACGCGCAAATACTCTTGGGAAAGGTATTAATCCGTCTATTCCTTCCAGTTAAATAACAGGACAAATGGGGTTCTATAGACTTGGTCGGCAACCAGTCTACCGTAGAAAGCAATGGCAACCTACTGCGGGATAATCTTCTGCCCAGTCAGTCATGTCTCTTTCGAGCCATGATCACCCAAGCGTGAATCACGTATGGCACTTAACTGACTGACTGAATATAATAGTTGGAATAATGATTAAGGCTTCTATTGGTCATGAAGTGGGGGATCAGTTTATTACTTTATAACAATAGGAAACTGATCCCCCACTAATTACTACATAATATTATAATACATTTCTTTCCCCTCTAGCTATGAGTCAAATAGCAGGACAGATTGGGTTCTATAGCCTTGGTCGGCAACCAGTCAACCGCAGAAAGCAATGGCAACCTACTGTGGGATAATCTTCTGCTCAGTCAGTCATGTCTCTTTCGAGACATGATCACCCAAGCGTGAATCACGTATGCCACTTAACTGACTGACCTATCTTATGCGAACTAAGGATATAACTAAGGCGATTAAAGAAACCTATCACAGCACTAAGGCTGCAGTACAGTAGAATCGTGAATGACCTGAAACTTTGGGAAATGTATATGGACAGTTTAAAAAACTAAATACAAAGGACAAAGTTTTAAGGGAAGACCAAAATGGGACGCATTAAGAGTTACCCTAGTGACATCGGCGACATCATCCCAAACAACATCATCCCAAACAAAAAAGCACATAAGAAAAACACTGAGTGGATCAATGAAGAGTTTCTTGACCTGATGTAAAAGAGACAAAAATGATGCCAAGACATGGACCGAAATATTTATTTAGTTCATTTGTTATAATTGGGCATTACCTACTTTTTTGTTCAAACGTCTGCTGGTCCAACCAGCAACTATTTTACTCGTATATATATATATGAACGTGGAATACATGGTATATTAGGTAAATTCCGATAGGGACGAACCTAAAAGAACTCAACGTTAAATTTAATTATTTAATTTGACAGTCAGAGTAATATAATTTAGAAAAACCTTTTAGATATTCTACAATTTCATGACGAATACGTATTTCACCGCTGCCATTGTTGCTCGTCTGACGAGCAGCAAGGTCAGCGACGAAATACGTATCAGCCATGAAATTTTAGAATATTTAAAAAATGTTTCTGAAATATATATATATATATATATATATATATGGTAAAATATAAAGACAAGCGGAAAACTGTATTTAACTCGCCTACGTGTTTCGTCCTATATATATATATATATATATATATATATATATATATATATATATATATATATATATGTTTTTAAATCATCAGCACTTCTTGTTTTTAACTATAAGCATGGCCCTTCAGTACTTCTTAAAAGAATAAATCCATTGTAGTTAGGTCAGGTGAATATGCTGGTAAGATCAATTGGATCTTTTCGGCGAATCCATTTCTCAGGAAAGGTTTTCTCAAGATATCTGCTCTTAAATAATGTGTAGCGGGCCTATCTCATTGGAACGGAATACAAAAACAAAACACAAGAAAATAGTGAGAAAATGAAAACAGGCTAAAGAAAGATGGCTAAAAAATAAATGAATCGAAAGAGAGAGACTGAGCACGACCAATGCATAAAGAAAAGACCTGCCCAGCAACTGGATGTATAAAAGCAAAACACGGTACGCTCATACTAGAAAAACTAAAATACTCCGGTGATGGGATCAATATATTTCTGATCTCTTCCAGGACAAGAGAGAAAACCAATAATACACAAAAAATATGGATAGATCTGAAATATAAAAAACCGAAGTGGAATCAGCAATGGCCAAATTAAACAGACATAAAGCAGCACAACCCGACGGAATTGTAATAGAGATGTTGACGCCCTTAGAAAACGTCGCCATAGACAGTCTCACAGACATTTTAGGTTGTCCCAAAACAAACACTTGCAAAAAAATTGAAATATTACTTGCCAAGTAATCTAAGTTTACCAGAAAACACATGCAAAAAACTGAAATTTTACTCGCAAAAACAACAAAAATTATTGCTCAAAATAAAGACCATCATTTTCCAAGACTTTCTGCCATCGATCTGCAAGCTTTCGGATCTGGTCAAAGTACCATTCAGCCGGCTTCGAATCAAAGAATTCTTGACATGCTTCCTCGACTTCATGGCTTTTTGACCGAATCGATCTTGTTTTTGTCTGCACTTTTTGAACCCATCGCTTGTCTCGATTGGGCTGGACCAGATAGACCCATTTCGCAAGTATTTACGAATTTTTGGGACAACCTAATAATAAACAAAATCTACAACAGCAGCAATATACCGGAGGACCTAAGCAGATGAATTTTCATAGCACTACCCAAGAAGCCAGGTGCAAAGGAGTGTGAACTCACCGAACAATCAGCTTAATGAGCCACATAACAAAACTCATCATCCGGATTCTGATGAACAGACCGCGCAGCAGTATCGGCCCAGAGATAGGAGAGGAACAGTGCGGCTTCGTTAAAGATACCGGAACAAGGAAGGCGATATTTTTGCTCAGAATGCTATATGAAAGAGCAATAGAAATGCAGAAAGACCTCCACCTGTGCTCCGCAGACTACGCAAAGGCATTTGACAAAGTATGCCACAAAGACTTGAAAGAGATGCTTGATAACCTCGACATTTTCGGAAAACACATTAGGATAATCACGACTGTATACATGCAGCAAACCGCTTACGTACGGATAGAAAATTAATTCAGCAGTTATAGAAAACTGGAATAAGGCCTAAGACAAGGATGTGTTTTTTCACCGGATATATTTCTCACCGACGAAATGTTGACTCTCTGTCTTTTCTACAAGTTTTCCACGGTTTCTGCTCTGACGAACTTTATTTCCTAATGTTCAGCTCTCATGAATTTACTCTTGTAACTAGGTTGGCAACAAGGTCCCACCGTTTTACCGTAAAAATAGGCAAACTTAACCGCCAACTCTACTCATCAGTTTTTTTCCTCGCACTTTCCGCCTGTAAGACAACCTTCCGCGTGCTTGCTTCCCTGTTTGCTAGCATAACCAAAAAATTAAATGCAACATCAATTGCCATCTCTCATCTCCTTTTCTTTCATCTCTCTCTTACTCTTTCTACAACATCACAGTCAAGAAAAGAAAACGGTATAGTTTTCTTCTCTCATTGTAACCCACTGGACACCAGTGGCAGTACTACTTTGCTTGATTTGAAACGATTATAAAAAGTATATTTCAATGAGTCAGTCAAGCGCTATACAGGGTACACGCTTGGATGATCATGTCTCTTTCGATTGATGACTGACGAGGTAGAAGATTTTCCCGCAGTTGTTTGCCATTTCTTTCCAGAAAAAAGTGCAGGAAATTCCGACGTCGTCTGAAGGCCGTGATTAGAGCCAATGATGATATTATTGAATAAATTTACTGCTTAGTATGTCAAGACACTTTTGTGTAATTTTTCTTTAAAAATGACCTGTCAGTGTTATTTTCATTTTTGTATAAATTAAACAATTCATCCATTGCAAACTCTGTATATTTAAATATAAAGCCACTTCAGAAGAAGTGCAGGAGATTCTGAAGGTGTTTGGTGGTCGTGGTTGAAGCCAACGACGATTTTATGGAATAAAGTTTACTCTTCAGTATTTCGGATATTTTTGTTTAAATTTTGATTTATATATCAGTTAAAATAAATTGTTAGTTTTAATTTGAGTAATTTTGACGATAGTTCATAGGTCGCACGATGTGTATATATATATACATGGTGCGATATTTACGCTCTCACACCCTGATTGAGCACTCTGGAAGAATGGTAGACTTTGAAAAAACAGTAACTACTCTAGCATCTACGCAGCATCGTTCATTCAGCAATGAATTAGAACACTCACAGCTATTAATGATGTAATTATAATATACAAGCTAAAAAGCCAATCTCCTTCTACCGAGTGCCCATAGCTCAGAGGTAGAATCGCTGTCTGACGCCAATTCGGTCGCGTTTCAATCCTGGGTAAAAAACAATCAGCTGTCTAACCGTACTGATGAGCTGTGATACAGCGAAAGAGATCTGCCTGACGATATATATATACATATAATTTTATATCCAAAAGGATGAGCAAATAGGTAAATCCCCAAAAAACACGTATTAAGCCTAAAATATAAAAATAAAACAAAAATTTAGCAAATTAATTCCGTTGGATGGCCATTTCAACGAGGAAATACTCTCTTCGTTAGCAACAACGGAAAACAAAACCTTTATTAATTCAAATGTGTTAACTGGGTAACAGGTAATTCAATTTAAAACCTTTATTAATTTAACCTGGGTAACCTTTAATAATTCAACCTGGGTAACACATTTGAATTAATAAAGGTTTTGTTTTCCTCCGTTTCTGACGAAGCGAGTATTTTCCCGTTGAAATGGCCATCCAAAGGAATTAATTTCGAAATGTCTGTTATATATATATATATATATATATATATATATATATATATATATAAACTTATTTATAAATGGAACTTTGTCTGTGTGAGTCTGTGTCTGTGTGTGTGTGCATCCGTTACCTATAGACTTCGAAACGGCTAAACCGATTTTCTTGAAAATTTACACAGTTGTATTATAGGCGTTTGCGAGTGTCCTTAGCTAGGTTTTGTGTCAAGGTATCCCCGATAAATATCAAAAATCGATAATCAAAAAAATCAGGTTATAGAAAGAGTGGTCCAACTTTAATCAAATTTGATACACTCATAGACAAAGACATATTCAGAAGTTTAAAGGTTGCAGTTCTTACAGTAGTGCAGAAAATTTGATATCGATACCAGGAAATCAAAATTTGACTTACATCCATTCATTTTTATTTCAGTCTATGGTTTTGCTTTAACTGGAAACAACTATTGCTTTTTAGTCTTTCGTTCCAACGTACAAAGAGTCTGAGCTCCAGGACCATGGATTAGTTTTAAAGTTTTCATTACACCCGAGCAACGCCGGGCTATACTGCTAGTATATATATATAGTTTCTACACACATCTTAGATGTGGTACAAGGCCAAGAGTATAGGGCATCCAGCACGGATCGAACTGAATACTCAGTTTCAATAGGTTCCAGCGAGATAAGCTTGCGAACCATTACACTGCGTCAAGTTGCCTACTCTGTATATATAAATAAACATTTTCAAAATGTCCAGAGGCGTTCGTGAGTAAAATGACGGTTGTATTAATTGGATGAGATGCATGACGGGAGAGTAAAATTAAACTTTTGATGTTGTTTCTGTCTTTATTTTACAGCTTAATGATTTAAACTCTATTCGTTTCTCCAGTTCTATTGAGAATTTTACTGTTTGTTTTTTTTCCACTTTTTTTTAAATTTTTTCAATTATTTAATTCGATTTTTTCCTGCTTACTTTTTTTCTCAAGAATATTTGACTACATCACTGAAACATACACATGTTGCAAGACCTTAACTTCTATTTAATCTTGTATTGTCGTTATTCTACAAACATTTTCTATTTAATCACTGACTCAGTCAGTCAGTTAAATGCCAAACGTGATACACGCTTGGGCGATCATGACTGAGTGGGTAGAAGTGTTTTTTTTCTTGCAGTAGGTTGCCATTACTTTATGCTTGTCAAGCAAGGCTATAAAATCCAATCTTTTCTGCTATTTTACCTATAGTTGTAGATAGAAGCAACGGATTAATACTTTCCCAAGGGTATTTGCGCGTAAGTTAATGCATCGAATTCGACTGGATTTCTTTTCCCGAGCCGATTTCCACTGCACCAAATACACACTGACTACAATTTCCCTGAGTAGCTTTTCTACTTCGTTCGAGTCCAGGTGGGAAGTATTTCAACAAATGATGTAAAATGTGACACCGAGATCCGAACGCATATTCGAATAGCGAGCGATGCATTCAAAAACTATGTATAGAACTGAAAAACAAGAAAATTCTGTTAGGAACAAAAACAAACGAATGCTGAACTAATATACAATATATCAGGTCATCCCACGAGTTCTGTCCGACTTTTGAATAAAGAAAACAAGAGAACAAAACGTTGTATTTAATCAAAATTTAATCATCAATATACATTTCATAATTTCCTATGACTTCCTTCCATCTATTTTAAGCTGATTAAATCCCATTAAGGTTAAACTCTTTTGGTTTTAAAGCCAAGAACTTTCCAACGTCAGTTTCGATCTCCTCATGGCTTGTAAAAGTTATTTCAAGGAAATGGTTTTGCAAAATACGAAACATATTATTATGTCGACCTACCTACAAATGAACTCTTCCACACCTTCATAAGATGGCTACCAGCTCTGGGTGAGGGAGATATACAGACACAGAGGAGTTACTGAGTCGTAGCCACAAAGTGAGTGAATGAGTGAGTTAGGACGCTACGAGAGGAAGTACTCTCCAGTCCACGTTTACATTTGTACTACGTTTCCCGAGAATATACTATTCAACCTCATATCCGAGTCCGTGTTATCTTTCTATGGTCCTTCGGTCTTAACACATATGGTAGTCTGAAGGAGCAAGGTCGGGAGAGCAAGGAGGATGAGGAATTATTTCTCAGCCAAGCTCTTTGATCTTCTCTGATGTGATTTTTGCAGTGTGAGGTTGTGCACTGTCCTGATAAAACATCACTCCTTTTCGATTCACTAAAGTGGGTCTTTTTTCTTCAAAGCTTGGTTCAAACGCTCTAAATGCTGACAGTTTACTTGAGCATTGAGTGTTACATTAAATCTAAGTTTCCCAACCTTTTTGCTGCGATTACCCCAAAATACAATTTCATTATTATACATTACCCCAATGAACAAATACCCGTAATATAGGAAAAGAAGTAATTATATTTTCATGCATCAAAAGCAGACAAAGTTAATGGAAATTATTCAATACAATAGTAAAAATCTATAATAATCAGAGGTATAGTAGCCGTAACCTAGCTGTGATTCTTAATGTGAGTGTTGAGTTTGTATTGCCAGTGCCAGTTTATTTATTCTTAGCTTAGTGATTGAAAGGGCTATTAGGCGTCGTTTGCAACGTTGAGTCTGCTACGTTTCTTGGTCTTCATTCCAAGATCACAGTGTGAAATTATAAGCTGATTGCCTCTTCCCAAAATATGGGCTCATTACTCCACTGGGGTAATTTACCCCGGGGTTGGGAACCATGGAATTAGGTTGTAACAATTCAAAGTGAATTATTCCTTTGCAATCCCACCAGATAGAGAGAAGAACCTTTTTCTCATGAAGTTCCTTTCCCAGTTGTGTTTGGGCCTTTTCGTCTTTACCAATCCACTGTTTACAGTGTTTAACATAACGACAGAACGTTGATTTTTCATTACCAGTTACAAGTCTATCCAAAAAAGGGTGAAATGTGTTTGCGAGAATGGAGTGAAGAGCAGATGCCAACTCGGGATTTGCGGACAAATTTCAGACAATTCATGAGGTACCCATTTTCCAAGTCTAGGAGTCTTTCACAGTTGCTGAAGATGACGATGTACAGTTGTATGGTTTCAACTAAGCTTTATTGCCAATTCTTCAACTGATAATGCAGGATTTTCTTCAAGTACTGCCTCAAGAAGCTTATCACGGAACAACTGGATGACCTGTTTGATCTCCATCTTCAAGGCTGAAATCTCCACTTCTGTTTGTATTCTTTATGACATGGGCAACAAGTGATACATTTAATGGGTCTATCGGAACTGTTCAAATCAATCCGAGTGCTCCAACTTCAAATAAAAATGTTGATGTCTTCATGTGTGACATCTTTTTACATTTCTACTTTTATTTTGATAGTTTCTTGAAGACTTTCAGAAATACATTACAATCAGCAGCAAATGTCATGTCAGTAGGAAAGCACATTCTTTTTGTGTTTATTGATGACTATGTCTTTGCGATTAATCATAATTTTTCTGTCTGTGTGGATTGTAAATTCCCATAAAATTATTATAGATTCTATGTCTGTAACTGGGTCTGGGTGGTATACATCCCAGTTTCTTGTAGTTTCCTTCCCATAAAACAGCACATTTTCCCGTGCAGGCATTCACCTATTCTCTCATGTCGAATTTTATGTACAGTGGATGCTGATAGGTGCGTCGTGGTGCAGTGAATATCGGCTCAAAACGAGAAATCGAAGAGCTGAGTTCGAATTCCATTTGAATTCACTGCATTCACTTACGCACAAATACCAAATATTGGTTAAATAATTCTCTAAAATACTTTATTATTATTCTCTATTATTTTCGAGAAAGATTACAATTGGTTACAATATGCAACAAAGTGTTAAGGCTTCTAATGGTCATAAAATGGGGGTTCGGTTTTCTATTGTTATTAACTAATAAACTGATTCTCCACTAATTACAACGTATCGATTCTCCCTCTAGCTATAAGTCAAATAACATGATAGATTGGGTTCTACAAACTTGGCTGGCAACCAGTTTACTGCAGAAAGTAATGGCAACCTACTGTGGAATAATCTTTATCCAGTCAGTCATGTTTCGAAAGCGACATGATCGCCCAACCGTGTATCACGTATGGCAATTAACTGACTGATTCCATCTCTACTGACCTTTTACCTTCTTTCCTGCAATTTTCTAGGATCATTTTTTTTCATCAATATTTGATCTCCGCGACACTACGATTTTTTTCGATATCCCTTTTGTTTCAAGAGAAAAGAGTACATACCGATTGTCAGAACAAACTTGGTCTATTTACATGTGGTGGCCTAACACGTTTTGGGATCAGATGTTTCACCGATTCTTGATAGATATGAAATACCTTCAGTGATCCATTCTGGAATGTTATTGTGGTTAATAATTAATATTGTAAATTTTGCTTCTTGGTTTTTTTTATGGATTAATGACAAATATTAGCCAAAAACTGATTGCCTTTCGTTTCCTAGGGATTTCTATTTTAAAGATTTTGTAAGAGCTTACATTCTGCACAGTTTTTGTTCCATTCTTGTTTCGGTTTAATCAACTCTGGTTTGAGATTACACACATTTGAGCTGATTCAACTATTCTTCCCAAATTTTTTTACAACTTTAATAAATGGCGGTTGTTTTTACTTCCATGACTCTCTTTCTAATTTCCCTGTAAATCTTCTTGAAGTCCGTTTTAAATATCTTTGTCAACAGAACTCTGTTCATATCCGGTTGCTCTCTGTGCCTTTAATTGCAGTTTATGTCTAAGCATTTCCAGGTTTGGTAGAATTTCATTTACTCCTTTAATTTTATATTTTCACTTGATTTCCTTGCTTTTCCGAATTGAAAAATTCGAATTTCTTGAAATCTCATCTCGTATCGATAACTCACATCTGATTTCCTCAATATCTCATCTTAATTTTGCCTTTCAAGCTGAATCTTTTTCTTCTTGTGTAATCTTTTATTCTTCTTGGTATTAAGTCTTTCAGTAGCTGCCAAAGCTGTTGTATATATGACATAATTTACTTCTGTAGGGGTTTTCTAGTGTTCTGTCTGTTAACATTTGCAATACAGCGTTATATGTTAGGATGGTATATTAATTGGACTTTGTCTTATGAATCTTTGGAAGCTGGTAACATTCTGACTTATTTTTCTGATTATTAAATAACTAGCAGTATAGCCCGGCGTTGCTCGGGTGTAATGAAAGCTTTAAAACTAACCCATGGTCCTGGAGCTCAGACTCTTTGGACGTTAGCACGAAAGGCTAAAAAGCAATAGCTGTTTCCAGTTAAAGCAAAAACGTAAACTGAAAGAAAAATAAAAAGATGTAAGTCAAATTTTGATTTCCTGGTATCGATATCAAATAAGTTGTTTTCGTCGTAAACTGAATTTTGAAGGCTAAATAAGTCCTCTGAGTAAATGGCATCATGGCTGAGACTAAGATCTACAGTTATACCTACTTAGAGCCAAACCCAAAGCAAAAACTAAAATAAAAGGGCTGACAAAAAATACAGACATACAGATAAACAGAGACACACACAAACATCTTGCCTTTTATATATATATATATATATATATATATATATATATATATATATATTGTCGATTTTCTGCACTATTGTAAGAACTGCAACCTTGAAACTTCTGAATATCGTTTCTTATGTCTTTGTCTATGAGTGTATCAAATTTTATTAAAATCGGACCACTCCTTCTATAACCCGATTTTTTCGATTATCAATTTTCGACAAAAAAACTAGCTAAGAACACTCGCAGACGCTTATAGTACAACTGTGTAAATTTTCAAAAAAATCGGTTCAGCCGTTTCGGAGTCTATAGGTAACGGACACAAACACATACAAACACGCAGACAAAGTTCCATTTAAAAATAATTTTAGATGTGTTTTTTTTTTTTGCTTCAGGGATTTAGACTCTGTTGTTTTCAAGACATTTCTTCTCTAATATCATTTGATTCATCTTCTTCAGTGCAATTGTTTATGTCGCAGCTGGATTATTTCGTTTTACTTCTCGAGAGGTCATTATTTTGCATCCCATTTATTTTAAATTGTATCTCATCCTCTGCCATATCGCCTATTTCCAATCTAGCCTCATTTGTGTTTGTTTGAGTTTGATTTTGAGCTGTGGGTTATTTGGTGCCCAAAAAGTTGGGGTTTAAAAAAAAATTTAATGTTCCCCCTGTCCAGGTGAGCTTTCGGATTTCCGTGTCACAATTTCCGTCCTTTGTTAAAACATTTTCCAGATATCTAAATTGTCATACATGTTTAAATTTGGTGTCCCCAATATTCAATTGAAATACCTGGACAGAAAGTGCGACACAAAGATCCGAAGGCGAATTGGTATAGCAAAGGACGCATTGCAGAAGTTGAGTAGAGTATTAAGAGACAGAAATATTTCAATAGAAACAAAGAAGAGAATACTGGATTGCTATGTGGTGTCAGTTCTTCAATGTGGCAGTGAATGCTGGACAATATCATCTAAGATGAAGGAAAATTTGAAGCAACTGAAATGTGGTTCTACACATGGATGCTACGATTTATTATGCATCGAGTGTGTGAGCAATGCTGCTGTTTTGGAAAGGATGGAAACGAAAAGGAAATTAATAGGAAGAGACAGCTAAAATTCCTGGGACATGCAATGAGAAAAGAGGGCTTGGAGAACCTGATACTAACAGGGGGTTGCGTAGTGTAAAAGGAGAAAGCGTGCTAAGAGCCACCAGGGATAGTGAGACATGGAAAGCCATGATCGCCTAGATCCTGAAAGGTACAATTATTTTAAAATTATAAATTAAAAATTATTTTTCTTCTATGTGCCATAGAAGAAAAATAATTTTTAATTTATAATTTTCTGGTTGTTCTGTTTCTTTCTCTAACATTCCCAGAAATATTCTATGCAAACAGCCCAAGAAAACTTCATTATGAGTGATATTAATTAACTGCTTCTCTTCTTAATCAAAAGTTGTTCTATTCTAGTAACTTCTACCGAAACTTTCCTTGTTAGAATCATCACCAGTGATGACCTATAAGCATATTCAAACTTGTCTTGTAGATAAAGACCTACAATAAAAAATTTTTTATTCTGTCAGTTGTATCCATGAAAATTAAAAATAAAAATGAATTATCGTGTCATAGATAATTACAACGTATAATTATTACTAATTTGCTCATTTTAAACCAATGAGAATAGACCACACATGCATGAACACGTGACAGTCTCACTATCGGACAAGCAATACAGATGGACAGGTCGTCAACAAAAATTTAATATTTTTCATACCAAAATAGTAACATATATTTTTTAGCACTGAACAAGCATGAAAACCTTAGACACATTGTATTTTCCTACTAATTATCTGAACAATCATTACACTCATCTATAATACAAATATATGAGAAAGATTGTATATACATAGCTTATTCTGTATCATATCTTTCTATCAGATTCAGATCGCTATTTGATCGTCATCTGATGCCAAAGTCACAATTTTACTCAGTATTAGTGTCTCTCATTTCTTTAACACCACATAACAACCAGATAATAAATAATACTCATTTTGTCGTTTCGATAATTTGACGTTACCAATTTTTATGAGTATTCTATATATATATATATATATATATATATATATATATATATATATATATATATATATAAGCGGCCTTAAGGTACGGAAACAACAAAGACATAAATATGTTACTTAAAAACAATGCATGCTTGGCAATTAATTTTTTACCGAAAAAAGATCTTTATTTAGAAACAAAACCATTATGTAAATTTATGGAACTTTGTACGATATAATGCATTACCCCCTAATTTTTATTAGGTAAAAATTTCATTGTTTATCATGCATTACTTTTTAAGTAATACACATATTTATGTCTTTGTTGTTTCCGTTCCTTATATTATGGCTGCTACTATATATATATATATATATATATATATATATATATATATATATATATATATATATATAACTCCAGATGAAGAGAACCAACAGCTTTACAATTCTGAGTTTTCCGGCATTTACTTTTTTTTATTTTATATATATATATATATTTATAACCAAACTGGATCTTCAGGGAAGGTTGGCTCCCTGAAGATCCGGTTTGGTGAAACCTTGGTAGGTTTGTTGGCTCTTTAGGTTATTTACTTTTTTTTTTGCTCTGCTTACGAACTGAGCAATTTTTGTTATAGATTACTCGTCTCGGGTTTTTCTTTGGGCTACGTACTTTGACTGAAGGATGTGCGTTGTGGTGCAGTGGATATCGGCCGAGTTCGAATTCCAGTTGAATTCATTGTATTCACTTCCGCGCAAATAATCTTGGGAAAGGTATTAATCCGTCTATTCCTTCCAGTTATGGGTTAAATAACAGGACAGATTGGGTTCTATAGCCTTGGCTAGCAACCATTCTACCGCAGAAAGCAATGGCAACCAACTGCGGGATAATCATATGATCAGTCAGTCATGTCTCGAAGAGACATGACTGACTGATCATGTCTTTCGAGACATGATCGCCCAAGCGTGTATCACGTATGGCACTTGACTGACTAAATATAATAGTTGGAATAATGATTAAGTCTTCTACTGGTCATAAAGTGGGGGATCAGTTTATTACTTCATAACAATAGGAAACCGATCCCCCACTAATTACTACATAATAATATAATACATTTCTTTCCCCTCTAGCTATGAGTCAAATAACAGGACAGATTGGGTTCTATAGCCTTGGTTGGCAACCAGTCTACCGCAGAATGCAATGGCAACCTACTGCGGGATAATCTTCTGCCCGGTCAGTCATGTCTCTTTCGAGACATGATCGCCCAAGCGTGTATCACGTATGGCATTTAACTGACTGACTTTGACTGATGTCCATGCGCTTAACTCTTTCTTCTTTTTTACAACCCTTTTTTCCGTCCGCGTATATACTCGGAGAGTTTTTCGAAACGAGTATAGTGATAAGTTTAGAATTATATATATATATATATATATATATGTGTGTGTGTGTGTGTGTGTGTGTGTGTGTGTGTGTGTGTGTGTGTGTCAAACTGTACTCTCCCCGAATAAGGCCAACCTGAATTTCATCTCTCTTTGTCTACACAGGGCAGAATGTTGCATATTATTAACAATAGTCTCCAACTTATCTAAAAAAAAGTGTACAATGTATTTTGTAACCTTTGAAACGTTATGCCTATCAGAAACTGCTAAAATAAAACGAAACCCTTAATACGGAACAGTACTAGCATGAATTGTTAGCACTGCAATAACTAGAGAAAAAGTGCTTATAATTGATTAACTGTAAAGTGGCTCTTACGATAATGGGAGACCACTTAATGACTGAATGACTCGGAAAATGATTATGGTCGTTTTGTCTAAAACTCTAATCAATATTATGGCCGTTTTGCTTAATCATCCTTACTGAACCTTATTCCATTTATCATCTTTTCACACCGTCGGAACATATTTTCGAGGGAAACATTGTTAATTGCAAAAAGGATAAAAATGATAGAACGTTTTCTTTTGTCAAAAATTGAATAATTTTACGCCCGTAGGATGAACAATTTGTCAAGACGATTGGATTATGTTACTGATAAAGACGGGAAATATTTATATTGATTAAATAAGTGCATTAACACAGTTGTGTGTATATCACGTTGAAATATTCAGATCACCGAAATTTATTACAGCCTGATAACAATGTAGATGGGTGATGCTTCTCGAATATAATTTGTTATAAGAAGAGAAAAAGAGGAGGTGAAACAATGGAGAGGAAGAAGAATAATGAGAAGAAGTGGTGGAAGTTAATGAAGAGAATAAAGAAGACAAGGTTAGAAGAAGAGGAAGAGAAGGAAGAAGAGCGAAAGAAAAAGAAAGGGAAAATGAAGGTAAGGTGGGAGAAGCGCGAAAGAAGAAGAAGAAAAAGAAGAAGAAGAAAGAAAGAAAGAAAGAAAGAAAGAAAGAAAAGCGAGAAGTACAGAGGGAAGGGGAAAAGAAGAAAAAAGAAGACGGGAAGGAGGAAGAAGAATAAAAGAGGTGAAAAAATAAAAAGACGAAGAAGAGGTAGGAAAAGGATGAGGAAATAAAACAATTAAAAGAGAAAAACAAATGGAATGAGTTTGAGTATGAATTTGTGTTTAATGGCTTATCAAACTGGGTTATTTAATGCCAAAAAGTGGGGTTTTAATGTGTTTTTGTAATGATTGATTACAGTGAAAAAGTTGATTTAGTCAGATTTTAATGAACATTTTTTGTTCTTATTCTTTTTATTTTAGAAAATTGAAAATGTCTTCTAGCATTGTATTCAAAAATGTTTTGTTGAGAATAATTTTTTTCCTTCGAAAATGTGTTATGATAATTTTTTCTTCGAAAATGGATTGTCGATAATATTTTTCCTTAAAAAATGTATATCTAAACTTATTTATAAATAGAACTTTGTCTGTGTGTGTGTCTGTGTGTCCGTTACCTATAGACTCCGAAACAGCTGAACTGATTTACTTGAAAATTTACACAGTTGTACTATAAGCGTTTGCGAATGTTCTGAGCTAGGTTTTGTGTCGAGCTACTCCCGATAAATATCGAAAATCGATAATCGAAAAAATCGAGTTATAGAAGGAGTGGTTCAATTTTAATCAAATTTTATACACTCACAGACAGAACCATAAGAAACGATATTCAGAAGTTTCAAGGTTGCAGTTCTTACAATAGTGCAGAAAATCAATAACATATATATATAAAAGGCAAGATGTGTGTGTGTGTGTGTGTGTGTGTGTGTGTTTATCTGCCTGTATGTCTGTATTTTTGCAGCACTTTATTTTAGTTTTTGCTTCGGGTTTGGCTTTAAGTAGGTATAATTGTAGTTCTTAGTCTCAGCCATGATACCATTTAACTTTAAATGGAAACAACTATTGCTTTTTAGTCTTTCGTGCCAACGTCCAAAGAGTATGAGCTTCAGGACCATGGATTAGTTTTAAAGCTTTCATTACACCCGAGCAACGCCGGGCTATACTGCTAGTTTATCTATAAAAGTCTCTTTATATGTATATATTTCTGTAAAGGCATATTTTTATACTTTCATAGTGTTTTGACCACAGTTTGGAGGTTAACTATTTGCCCATAGCTGGGACCCTAACAGGTGCTACCACTCCGGGTCAGGGTAGACCTGGGAACAACAGCAATTAAGAAATGGTCTATGCTTCTCACAAACTCTCAATCGATGCAGTTTACCGTCTTGCCCAGGACCTAAATGGAAGGAAGAATCAGAGAAAAAAAAGAAAAGATGAGGAAGACGAAGAATACGAAAAGGAAGAAAAGGAAGACGATAAAGAAAAGAGAAAATGAGAAAAAAGAAAAAAATCTAATTTTTCCATCTTCAAATGTAAAATAGACTAACAACTACTAAGTTTTCTTCAGTCTGATTAAATCTACCAAAAATGTATTTATCTGAAAAAATTGTATATACTAACGGTCTACCAAACAGACCTGGTAAATAATTTGTTAAGATTGACGTCTGATCTATTGTATAAAAAGCCACCAAACGTTTATATCGTTTTCTTGTCAGACGGAAAAACAAAACGTTAACAAACTTCTCACGTTATGACTCTTTTCCCCTCGAGACATTCCACATCATGATTCGAACTCTAAAAGCAGACCCAGATACAGTGAAGTCAAGGCTGCAACGCAAAACATTTCAATTACTGAATTTTAAAAGATGCAGTCTCTAATTCTGTGGTATTTTTTAAGAAAACCTACCCAATTTTTGTGCAATAAAACTTAGTTATTAATAGTTAGGAATCTTATATTTTCAAGCATCTCAAATAAATCCCATCAAGCTAGAATCGAACTTACTACAAATTGGAAGCACACATATAAGAACAATTCCTTCTTGCTTCACTTCGCTTGTCACAAGACCGATTTCTGAGCTGTTCAGTTAGTATAAAACTAACTACAGTAGTAATGATCTCGACCAGTCGTTTGCGAACAATTCCAATTCTACGAATATTTTTTGTTACTGTTAGTTACTGACAATATAACCGTTTCCCTACAATGAAACAGTTACTACTTTAGATAGAAATTTATAAATCCTTTCACTTAAAACACGTTTTCGAGAAAACGGATTTTTCGAATCCATTAGCTGTTATCGCTGTTTCCAGTATTGATGAGGGTTCTTAAATTTTATTCGAAATAATGTGGAAAATCAACATCTAGATTATGTCATTATTTTCTCTTCGAATTACCAAATTTTCGGGCTTACAGTCAATAAGTTAATTGCCATAGGTGATACAGGCTTGGGCGATCATGTCTCGAAAGAGACATGACTGACTGGGCAGAAGATTATCCCGCAGTAGGTTGCCATTGCTTTCTGCGGTAGACTGGTTGCCGACCAAGGCTATAGAACCCAATCTGTCCTGTTATTTATACCATAACTGGAAGGAATAGATGGATTAATACCTTTCCCAAGAGTATTTGCGAGTAAGTGAATGCAATGAATTCAGACGGAATTCGAACTCGGCTCCCCGGTTTCTCGTTCCGAGCCGATATATACTGCACCACAACGCACATGTTATTAATTTCTCTTCGATTTACCATATTTTCGGGCTTACAAGACACGAATTTTTTCTAAAAAAAATTACCATGAAAAAAAAAAAGTGCGTCTTCCAAGACGAATACACAGCTATTACCATCGTTAACAACATGACATGGATGGTAGTGAGGATCATTTATTGTACATGACTGACATTAGTGATGACTGTGCAGATGATAGTTTAGAGATTTTTAAATGATTTCAGCAGTGACGAGATGTTAGGATTTGAAGATGAATACAATTTATTTGATCTAAACTTATTTATAAATGGAACTTTGTGTGTGTGTGTGTGTGTGTGTGTGTGTGTGTGTGTGTGTGTGTGTGTGTGTGTGTGTGTCCGTTATCGATAGACTTCGAAACGGCTAAACCGATTTTCTTGAAAATTTACAAACTTGTACTATAAGCGTCTGCGAGTGTCCTTAGCTAGGTTTTGTGTCGAGGTACCCCCGATAAATATCGAAAGTCAATAATCGAAAAAATCGTGTTATGGAAGGAGTGTTCCGATTTTAATCAAATCTCCTACACTCATAGACAAAGACATAAGAAACGATATTCAAAAGTTTCAAGGTTGCAGTTCTTACAATAATGCAGAAAATCGATAATATATATATATATATATATATATATATATATATATATACATACATATATAAAAGGCAAGATGTTATTATGTGTGTCTGTTTATCTGACTGTATGTCTGTATTTTTTCAGCCCATTTATTTTAATTTTTGCTTCGGGTTTGGCTCTAAGTAGGTATAATTGTAGTTCTTAGACTCAGCCATGATATCATTTAATCAGAGGACTTATTTAGCCTTCAAAATTCAGTTTACGACGAAAAGATCTTATTTGATATCGATACCAGAAAATCAAATTTTGACTTACACTCATTTTTCTTTCAGTCTAAGGTTTCGCTTTAACTGGAAACAACTATTGTTTTTTAGTCTTTCGTGCTAACGTCCAAAGAGTCTGAGCTCCATGGATTAGTTTTAAAGCTTTCATTACACCCGAGCAACGCCGGGCTATACTGCTAGTTGTTTTATATTTCTACATGCTTATTTTTTAAATTTAATTCATTTTTATAAAAAAAGCACCCTTGGACAATAAAAGATATATAGTAGATTTATTAATCACCAACTAGTACGTCATTGTCATAGAATCAAAATCTGACGAGTGTTTAATGCAAATAATACGTGGCGCCAGTATGAGGGACGCCTGGTAATGTGTTGTCGTATTAGAATTACTTATTTTTTCTTAGAAACTTCATTCCAGTATTATGGTGCGTCTTTAAACCCACATCGTCTTGTACGCCGGAAAATAGGGTATATGTGATATCCATTTTAGTTTTTGCTGCTGTTGGTAGTCCTCAGAGAACGTGGTTTCCTTTATTTGGTACAGTGTTTTATATGTAACATTGTAGAGCCAGTTCATATTGTTCAAAGAATACTTTCAAGACAGTCGCTAGAAGCCACTTTTAACCACTGAGCATAGAAAGCATTTGTATACAGCTGACAGTCTAGATATTTCTAAATGGGTTTCGCACTATTCATAATATTTATATAAAAACCTCGATGATTTGATTTTTTAAGAATTTGCAGCGGTGGACGAAACGAAATCTGGCGCAACGTATTCTAGCTTCAATTACATTACAGTTACACTACAGGCCATAATTATTAGGCCACCCCATTTTTTAAAATGTATTTCTTACTATTTTCAGTGGATATTTCTAAATGAAAATAGAATGGTTCCTTTGTTATTATTACTTTGCAAAATTTTACAAGGCAAATAGCGACAATTTACTCATCGCACCCTGTAGATTTGCTACATATATACTACCGGTCATAATTATTAGGCCATCCCAATTTTAAAAGAAAATGCTGTATTTCATATTATTTTTAGTATTTATTGCCTAGTGAATAATTCTAAATGAAAATAGAATGGTTCTTTTGTTATTATTACTTTGCAAAATTTTACAAGGTAAGGAAGCAAAGACGAACTCGTCGAAATCACCTTAAATTTTTTCATTCTTTCATGGATAAAACTGCAATATAGGTAATTATTAAATATTTATAAATTCATTTGATGCTATGTTATTGTGCAGTATTAACAAAAACAACATCCTATTTTCATTTACAATTGTTCACTTGGCAATAAATACTAAAAATCATTTTTTTAAACACTGTGGTGGCCTAATAATTATGGAAGGTAGTGTATACTAAAATGTTTACACACCGAAGTAGAAATGTTTGGGGCTAAAAGACTTCCAAGTCCGATAATATATTAACAAAAACTATATGCATTTTCTATGTGTTCTCGACTAAAGCTAAAATATGGATCTGCAATGCAATTGGCCATGACTTGGCATCTCGACTTCACTCACTTTCTCACCAATGTGAAGTGGCTTCCCTCAGGGTTTTTGTTGTATACCTACTATAAACAGGAATAGGATCTTCTTATACATTTCAGAACGTGGGCACTATTGGGATAGATTGATATAGATTTTATGTTTGTAACTGGATCTGGGTGGTATATATTTCAGTTTCTTGCAGTTTCCTTCCCAAAAAAGTTGCTCATTTTCCAGTGCAGGCATTGACCTATTCTCTCATGTCGAGTTTTATATTCGGTGGATGCTGATAATTGCGTTGCGGTGCAGTGGATATCGGCTCAAAACGAGAAAGGGAAGAACCGAGTTCGTATTCCAGCTGAATTCGTAGCACAAATACCCTTGGGAAAGGTATGAATCCATCTCTGCTCCCTTCAGCTATGGCTTAAATAACAAGAGAGATTGGGTTCTATTGCCTTGGTTGGCAATCAGCCAACCGCAGAAAGTAATAGCAACCTACTGCGGCCAAAACTTATACCCAGTCAGCGATGATATTTTCGAAATATGATCGTCCAAGCGTGTATCATATATGGCACTTAAAAAACAAAATGGATTCTAATATCGTGCCACCTGATACCAAGTGGACAACTGTTTCTTGTTTTTATCACAGAATCTACATTTCGAGTTAACTCAATTCTTCAGTCCGTCTGCAAAGTAATTTTTATTTTGCAAGCGTTGTCTAGTTCAGCGAGAATAAAACATTTCATTTCAGTATTTGTCTATATTTCTGAGATGAGGTAGTATTTGTTGTCATTTGTACGACGTTTCGGCCGTTTTGCGCTCGGAATGTGCTACGAATTTCGAATAGAACCCTTTATTACAACCACTGGGTTATATCATTCCCTTACATAGTAATGCCTCTTTTGGAAGCTACGCTTCAAAAATCTAAGCCGACCAAGCATAGGGATGAACACAATATGGGAACTAGTTATACGGAGTGCCAGAGAAAATCATTAGTGACAAAAATTATCTGGTAAAAAAAAAATACTAGAGAAAACCATAAACATAAAAATATACCAGAGAAAACGACTAACATCAAAAATTGCAATATGATCTCCGGTAAAAAAAAGGGTTACTGGACATCAGGTTTAGATGTCCTAAAAATTTAGTTGTTCTTAAGGACACATGTCCCAGTGCATATAGACGTTGGTTAGTTCTTGTAACTTGACTCAAAGATTTGTGTGTTCAATACCAGGCTAGAACAGTGGTGAACAAGTAACTTGCAGGGTTAATGGGAGATAACCAATGACTTCCAAAAGAGGCATTACTACGTAAGGGATAAGAATGATATACCTCAGGGATTCGGTTCGAAATTCATAGCACCTGAAGAAGGCCGGAGTGTACAAAATCCTAAATGTCATACAAATGGCAACAACGATGAGGACAATAGTCCGAGAAATGTAAATTTGATTTCAGCTTTTAACCCTGCATCAAGTTATTTAGTACGGGCAAAAGTATTGACCGTGAAAAATTTTGTCTTGCAATCGTTTTTGTATTTGGTTCATTTTGTCTTATTTTGTTTTCTATTTTTAGGTCATTTGCCGTTATATTTAATTCAATTAAAATTTCATTTTTACTTCCTTTATTATTGAATAGAGTTTATTATTTGCCTATATTTCTAAGATGAGATAGTATTTACATTATTCGGACTATTGTCATCATCTTTATGGCCATTTGTACGACGTTTCGGCCGTTGTACACTCCGGCCTTCATCAGGTGCTAGGAATTTCGAACCTAACACTTACAATCACTGGGGTATATCCTTCTCATTCCTTGCGTAGTAATGCTTCGATTAGAAGTCATGAGTTATCTCCCTCTAACACTGAAAGTTACTTGTTCATCACTGCTCTAGCCTGGTATTGAACTCACAACTCTTGGTTCAAGTCGCATGACCTCCATTCCTTGCGTAGTAGTGCCTCTTTCGGTAGTCATGTGTTATCTCCCTACAAACCCTGTAAGTTACTTGTTCACCACTGCTGTAGCCTGGTATTGAACTCACAACTCTTTGGGTCAAGTCACAGGAATTAACCAACGTCTATATTCACTGCGCCATGTGTCCTTAAGGAATAGAGAATAGAGTTCAGTTCTCTCATTTTCATTGACACAGCGCATCATCTAGTCTTCTGTAGTTTCCAAGCGTCGGATATCCAAATGATTAGGAAAGGCAGAGCCTTTGATGTGATTTAGGTATAATGTGATTTTCCACAGTTCTGTACTATATTTAAAGAAAATGTCATATCAGCGACAAGTCTTTGTACGTTTCCAAAGCCTTAAGGATCCAAGTGAATGACACACGATCAAAGAATTTAAGGTAATCTATTCAAGCTCAACTGACATTTTTGTTATAATTTATTCCGAATCATAGATTTTTTAATCATTTCACCCCAAGCAAGGCATTCCACTGCCACTATTGTGCAGGGGGTTGCATAGGGGAAGGTGGTGAGAAAGAGTGGTTAGATATAGGAAATGTCAGAAGGAGGGTGATAGACCAGTAAGGATGTACATGGGAAGAGTGTTTGAGAGAATGGATGCGAATTAGTGTGTTAGGAGGTGTTTATTGACCTTACATTTAAACTCCTGGAGATTGTAGCTGTCGGGGAAGCAAGTATGTGGAAGGGAATTTCACAGGCGGGAAGTGCGAGAAAAGAAGTTCCCCTACAATCGAAACGTCAATGCTTAGCATCCATCGTAATATGTAAAGAAAGAATCTGTTTACAAATCAAGGCTGAAACTAAAAATCTGAACAATGTATTTTGTAGCCGCTGAAATGTTTCATCTATCAGAAACTGCTAATGTAACACTATATTTAGCATAGCCTGACAGAAGTAACATTATTAGTCTGTATTATTCATTTTTATCGAAAAAAAAACCCAGCTGGAGAGATTTTCTCTATTCCAATATAAACAGAGGAAAATTTAAAAAAAAAATACAGTCAAGCTGAAAATAAATATGAGTTAAAAGATTGCCGGGATACAGGTGCGTTTGTTTTTCACAAAATCTAACCAGCCGGGTCAGACGAGGGCATTGCATCAGTCGGCCATTTTTGACAAGCGGAAACGGCATAACTAAAAGGAGTCCAAGTGTCGTTTTCGCCGACACAGCCGATAAAAACTGAAAATTGTATTATTTTTGTATTTTTTCTGACAAACCCACGCGGAATATGACCCAAACATGGCCATTGTCACAAAGGAAGAGATTTTGCGTATTCAGGCGTGATTCTAATTATTTTTGGTGTCATTTCATTTGCCAAATTGTGTGCGCGCAACCAGCTTGGTTGGACTTGGCGGAGAGACATTTCGCGAGAATTCCACGGGACTTCCTTGAGATCAAAGTTCCCTAAGTGGGCAAGGGAGGTCACCGTTGGTAGAGTCGACTTGAAGACAAGCTACTGAATAGACGGGTGGTGTCACAGTAAAACAAAACGAAACCCTTAATACAAAACAGTACTAGAATGAATTGCTAACATTTCATATAACTCGAGAAAAAGTACTCATAATTGGTTCACTGTAAAATTGCTCTTACGATAATGGTAGACCACTTATTGGCTGAGCAACTCGAGACATGATTATGGTCGTTTTGTCTAAACCTCCAATCAATATTATGGCCGTGTTGCTTAATCATCCTTACTGTACCTTATTCCATTTATCATCTTTTTACATCATCGGAACATATATATTTTTAGCATGGACCAGGCTTGCCTCCGAGAGTAAAACACTACGCTTCCTTGGTCTCACACTTTCAGCGGACGTCAAATGGAATGACTATATCGAATCCATTGCTAAATCCGCTGCTATGAAAGTCGGTTCTCTGTGTAGAGCCCGGAAGTTTTTTCCGTCTAAATTTATCCTGCACATTTATAAATCTACCATCCGCCCGTGCATTGAATACGGCTGACATATCTGGTCGGGTGCCCCTGCTGTTCTCCTCGGGCTTCTCGATAAGGTTCAGTGGAGGGTCTGTAATGTGATAGATACCGACTTGGCAGACCGCCTGCAGTCTCTCTCCCACCGGCGCGACGTGGCTTCCCTGTGTCTCTTCTATAAATACTTTCACGGCTTCTGCTCCGATGAACTTAGATCACTGGTACCCCCTAAATACGAATTTGAACGTGATACTAGATTAGCAACTAGATCCCACCATTTTACAGTGAAACCGATAAAATGCAGCCTTAACTTCTACTCCAACAGTTTCTTTCCTCGCACTTCCCGACTGTGGAATTCTCTTCCACACGATTGCTTCCTCGACAGCTACAATCTCCAGGAGTTTAAATGTAAGGTCAATAGACACCTCCTAACACACTAACCTGCTTCCATTCTATCAAACACTCTCCCCATCTGCCCAACCCTCATCCTCGGTATCCTTACTCATCTGTCACCTTCCTCCTGACATTCCCTATGTCTAACCACTCCTTCTCTTTACCTTCCCCTATGTAGCCCCATGCGCAATAGTGGCAGTGGAATGCCTTGCTTGGGGTGAGATGATTAAAAAAAATATTTTAGAGGGAAGCATTGTTAATTGCAAAAAGGATAAAAGTGATAGAACGTTTTCGTTTATCGATAATTAAATAATTTTACGCCCGCAGGATGAACAATTTGTCACGTAGATTGGATTACTTTATCACAAAGAGTAGAAATATTTATATTGATCAAATAAATACAGTATCTGATTTGCGGGTATATCACGTTGAAATATTCAGATCACTGAAATTAAGCAAAGCCTTATAACAACGTAGATGGGTGATATATAGGAATATATATATATATATATATATATATATATATATATATATATATATATATATATATAATAATAATAATAATAATAATAATAATAATAATATATATATATATGGGTTAAACACTAATCTCTCCGAATAAGGCCAACCTCAATTTCATCTTTCTTTGTCTAAACAGTACAGAACGTTGTATATTATTAACAACTAACAGTATAGCCCGGGGTTACTCGGGTGTAATTAAAGCTTTAAAACTAATCCATGGTCCTGGAGCTCAGACTCTTTGGACGTTGGCACGAAAGACTAAAAAACAATAGTTGTTTCCAGTTAAAGCGAAACCGTAGACTGAAAGAAAAATGAATGGATTTAAGTCATATTTTGATTTCCTGGTATCGATATCAAATAAGTTTTTTTCGTCGTAAACTGAAATTTGAAGGCTAAATAAGTCCTCTGAGTAAATGTTATTATGGCTGAGACAAAGAACTACAATTATATCTACTTAGAGCTAAACCCGAAGCAAAAACTAAAATAAAATGGCTGAAAAAATACAGACATACAGACAGATAAACAGACTCACACACAAACATCTTGCCTTATATATATATATATATATATATTATCGATTTTCGACACTATTTTAAGAACTGCAACCTTGAAATTTCTGAATATCGTTTCTTATGTCTTTGTCTATGAGTGTATCAAATTTGATTAAAATCGAACCACTCCTTCTATAATCGATTTTTTCGATTTTCGATATTTATCGGGGGTACCTCGACACAAAACCTAGTTAAAAACACTCGCAGACGCTTATAGTACAACTGTGTAAATTTTCAAGAAAATCGGTTCAGCCGTTTCGGAGTCTATAGGTAACGTACACACACACACACACACACAGACTTACGGACAAAGTTCCATTTATAAATAAGTTTAGATAGATAGATTGTCTCCAATATATCTAAAAATAGTGTACAATGTATTTTATAGCCTTTGAAACGTTTCGCCTATCAGAAACTGCTAAAACAAAACGAAACCCTTAATATGGAACAGTACTAGCATGAATTGTTAGCACTGCAATAACTAGAGAAAAAGTGCTTATAATTGATTAACTGTAAAGTGGCTCTTACGATAATGGGAGACCACTTATTGGCTGAATGACTCGGAAAATGATTATGGTCGTTTTGTTTAAAACTCTAATCAATATTATGGCCGTTTTGCTTAATCATCCTTACTGAACCTTATTCCATTTATCATCTTTTCACACCGTCGGAACATATTTTAGAGGGAAACATTGTTAATTGCAAAAAGGATAAAAATGATAGAACGTTTCCTTTTATCGAAAATTGAATAATTTTAGGCCCGTAGAATGAACAATTTGAGAAGTAGATTGGATTACTTTATCACAAAGAGGAAAAATAGTTATATTGATTAAATAAATACATTATCTGATTTGCGGGTACATCGTGTTGAAAGTAAAGCATCGACAAACCTGATCACAACCTGGATGGGTGCTCGCTTGAGAATACAATGTGCTATTAGATCTGATGTTCTAAAATGCGGGTAATCTTAATGAATGACGAAGAAGAAGAAGAAGAAGAAGAAGAAGAAGAAGAAGAAGAAGGGAATTAAAAAGAAAAGAAAAAGAGGTAGAACAAGAGGGGAAAAAGAAGAGGGGAGAAAGAAGAAGAAGAAGAAGAAGAAGAAGAATGGAATTAAAAAGAAAAGAAAAAGAGGTAGAACAAGAGGGGGAAAAGAAGAGGGGAGAAAGAAGAAGAAGAAGAAGGGAATTAAAAAGAAAAGAAAAAGAGGTAGAACAAGAGGGGAAAAAGAAGAGGGGAGAAAGAAGAATAATAATAAGAGGTAACTGTCAAAGAAGAACATAAAAAAAGCTAATGAGAGGAAGGAAAATAAGAGAAGAAAGAAAAAGACAAGGAGGAAGAAGAGGAAAAGAAAAACAGTGAAAAGATGGTAAAGAGGAAGAAGGGCGAATGAAGAAGAGGAGCAGACAAAAGAATAAAAGGGGGAGAAGAAGAGGAGGAAGGAGTGATAGAGGGGGAAGAAATGAAGAAAGAATAAAGATATGAGGAGAAAGGAGAATAGGAGAGGGAAAAGAGAAGGAAAAAAGGTGGAAGAAGGATGGCAAAAGAAGAAGCATAAGAAGAGAAGGAAGAAGAAAAGGAAGAAGAGAGAAGAAGAAGGAAGAAGGCGAGGAAGACGAAGAATATAAAGAAAAGGAAGAAGAAGAGGAGGAAAAAGAAAAGAAAAAGAAAAAAGAAAAACCTGTTTCTTTTCCGCCTTCAAATGTAAACTCGACTAATAACTACTAATCTTTTTAGTCTGATTAACTCTACAAAATAGGTATTCATCTATAAAGATCTTATATACTAACGGTCTACCAGACAGACTTAGTAACTACTTTGCTAAGACTGACGTCTGTCGGATCCCTTGTATAAAGAGTCGCCAAACGTTTATATCTTTCTCTTGTCAGACAGAAAATAAATCAAATCCAAATAGAATGTTTCAAAACATTTACAAACTTCTCACGCGATCACCATTATCTCCTGGAGACATTCTTTGTCATGATTCGAACTCTAAAAGCAGACCCAGATACAGTTAAGTCAAGGCTGCGACGCAAAACATTTCACTTCGTGAATTTAAAAGAGATTCATTCTCTCATTCCGTGGTATTTTATAACAAACCCTTTCCCATTTTTGTTCAATAAAACTTAATTACCACGAAGCTTTCAAGCATCTCAAACAAAACCCACCAAGCGAGAATCGAATACACTAAAGTAGTAGTGATTGGTTAGGCTCATTTACCAACAATCTTTTCTTACTGAACGTCGCTTGTCACAAGACTCAATTCTGAGCTGCCCAGACAATATCAAGCTAACTACAGAAGTAATGATCTCGACCAGTCGTTTGCTAACAATTCCAACTCGACGAACCTGTTTTATTTTATGTTATGTAGTGTCCATTAAGCTGTTTCCTTAAAACGAAACAATTACTACTTTAGATGATAGTTTATAAAATCTTTTCTTAAAACAATTTTTTTGAGTCAGTAGGTTTTTGAAGCTGTTATTTCTTTTTACAGTATTGACTGGGGTTTCCTTCCTAACCTTTTATTCAAAGTAGTGTGGAATGTCAACATCTTGATTATATCATTATTTTTTTTCAGTTGCAATTTATAAAACCTTTCTCTTAAAAATATTTTTTCTAGAAAATAGGTTTCTCAAGTCCAGTAGCTTTTATCGCTCTTTCCAGTAGTGACGGAGGTTTCCATCCTAAACTTTTTATTTTTCGAAAAAGTATGGATTGTCAACATCTTATGCAATTTTTTTTCGTTGAAATTTATAAAACGTTTCTCGTAAAACAGTTTTTCCAGAAAATAGTTTTGTAAAGCCCAGTAGCTACTATCGCTCTTTCCAGTACCGAAGGAAATTTCTTTCCAAGCCTTTTATTTGAAGTTGTGTGGAATGTCAACATTTTGATTATGTTATTATTTTCTCTTCCAGTTACTGTATTTTCCGGCTTACAAGACGCACTTTTTCCTTAAAAAACTCTGAAATATACGTGTGCGTTTTCCAAGACGAATGTATCAGGTACCACCATGGTTACCACCATGATATGGATGGTAATGAGTATCATCTATTGTACATAACTGTCAGTAGTAGTAACTCTGAAGATGATAGTTTAGAGATTTTACGTGGATCCAGCAGTGACGATTTTTTGAGGATTTGAGAATGAATAAGGTATATGTATATACAAAATGAACATAGGTGAAAAAATACAAGTATACGCACATAAACACACACACACACACACACACACACACACACACACACACACACACACACAGAGAGAGAGAGAGAAAACACACAAAACACACACACACACACACACACACACACACAGACGAGAATGAATACCGGAAGGAAAAAATTTGCCAAAAAATGCCTGCAATTAAAGCAGATAGACATAACATCAGGTCATAAAACGGCGCCCACTACCATTCTGACAGTGATGCGAAAATGCCAGACCCTGCCATGGGCCAATGCGCACCTATTAAACCATAAATTAAAGCAGACACATATGTCATCAAATCGTAAAACGGCGCATGCTATCACTTTACCAAAGATGCAAAAAATCCAAATCCTACTATCGCGTACACTTATATAAACCATAAACACACAGAATACATGCACTAACACACTTACAGATACACGCGCACACATTCTCACTACAATTAGCAAAAGAAGTAGCACCGAAAGATGACCATTCGTTTAAAGGCACGGTTCGACAGCGGACGTGAAATGAAGCTCTCATATCATTTTGAAGATGAGATTCTGATTTCAAAATATTAACGAATAATAAATAGGTAATACCCAACACCTTTTTACCGTTCTTTATTATATGAAACGTGTTGTGATAGATTTCAAATATCCACCCATACAATTTATTTCATTTTTTTTTTATTTTTCCCTGCATATTTTTAAGTTTTCATTCATGAAAAATGCTAGTATGTTTACAAAGCACCAAGTAGTATGTTGTTTCCATACAAACAAAATTAGACGAGTGATTAATGCAAACAATACGTGGCACAAGCATGTGAAGGACGAATGGCGAATGTATTGTTTTATGAGAATTAATTTTGTTTTCTTAGAAATTTAATTCCAGTATTAGGGTGCGTCTTCCATGCCGCAGTATCTGATAAGCCGGAAAATACGGTATATACGATATTCATTTTAGTTGTTACTGTTGTTGGCAGTCCTCAAGTAATGTGGTTTCTTTTATTTGGTACAGTGTTTTATATGTGACACTGTAGAGCCAGTTCATATTGTTCAAAGAATACTTTCAAGAGACTCGATGGAAGCCATTTTTAATCATTTTTAAAGGAGAGTGCTCATCCTGATCCAAATGCTCTCTTGGTTAACTCTCTGCTTCCGAGCAAAGAGAGACACTCAGATGAGGCTCCGTCCTGTTTTGGGTGAATAGACCCAGCCTTAAGTTCGGTCTACGAGATATTTTTGTCTGAGCTTAAGGGCTTAGAATCCCCACATTAACTGACCTTGTGTCGCATCTACCTTGGTGAGAAAGCGGTAAATACAGAGTGACTATACTCATTAGCAGTTAAATAGCAGTGCATCTACTTCAAGCAGCGTGCAAGTCTTGTATTTGTTGATATACTATTATTCCCAACCTTCGTTTTAGTGATTGCTCACGCAGTAATCTTTTAGGAATACAACTCATTTTTTACAAATATTTTCATAGCAATTACTCTGGCTAGCATTTTTTGAAAACCCCTCCCATTTTCACTGATAGCTATACTCTCCAAGCACTTAAATGCAACTAATAGCCACTTTTTATCTTACGTCCATCTTTTATTCTTTCTCAAACACATGCTGTACTGAGTTTTTCTCTCAATGTAATCCCCGGCGCGCTATTAGCATTCTCACCTTGCTTGGTGTGAAATGATTTTTAAAAAATTTGAATGGTAGCGATAACATGTTGATGGTCTTGAAAATCTAAATCTATCTAAACATATTTATAAATGGAACTTTCTCTGTCTGTGTGTGTGTCCGTTACCTATAGACTCAGAAACGGCTGAACGGTTTAATCCATATAGTTTGTAGGGTCCGTTAGCATGACATCGATGGCTGAGTGGGTTCCTGTATATGAATCTATAAGAGTAGAGGATTTATCATTTAGTATGCAAAGATTATTGTTGTTGATGATTTCTTCTAGTTCCTTGCCTTTTTTATTAGATTTTTTGACATCCCCAAATAGAGTTATAATTTAAATGGCGTTTGGGAATTTGTTTTATAAGTTTATTTAGCTTAATTTCATTGATAGTTTCGTGGAGAGGAACATATATTGAACAAATGTTTATTGTTTTGAATTATGTTGCTTTAACAACAATTGCTTGAAGATCGCTGGTTATAATTATTTGTTGTTGAGGAACATCATTCCTAATTAGGATTGATACACAGCCAGATGCTCTTATGTCCGTCAGTGTGGATGTAGTTGTATGCTGTGTAGCTTTTTATGTTAGGTGATTGTTTTCTTTAAGGAAGGTTTCTTGTAGACATGATTTTAGGTTTGTATTTGTCCAGGAGGATTAAAAATCTAAATCTATATCTATATCTAAACTTATTTATAAATGGAACTTTGTCTGTCTGTGTGTGTCTGTCCGTTACCTATAGACTCACTACTACACACGTCAAGCATTAAAGTTTGACGAACCAGAAACCTGCACGAATGACAGATGTAACTTAGTTTATTGGCAAAACAGCGGCATCTACCGTAAACATTATTTAAACTTTCTAACAAAAAAAAAAATTTAATATTTACACAAATCACAAGAAACCAACTCATTATAAAGCAGTTAAACGGATGCACATTCACGTGTGCTACAAAGAATTTAACACAGTAAAATCGATAAAACCAGCTAAAAATAATAAAACTCGCTGAAAAGAAATCAACAAAACAAAAACAATCAAAAGCAATTAACCAAATGTATAACAACTCAAATGAAAAAAAAAAACAAATGAAATTACATCAAGCTCTATAGAAAGAAGGATAAAACTGAGACAAAACAGCAGGTTGAAAAAATCCCTGAAGATGAAGACATCATAATGGTGCTTTCAGGAAACTTCGAAGTAGAAATAACTCTGTTATGTAATGTGACAAACCTCTCCGCATAAATCCTATTAACGCTCTGTATCCATCTCAATATCGAGCACTTTGCGACAAAATATATTTTTATCAGTCAGTCAGTTAGTTAAGTGCCATACGTGATACACGCTTGGGCGATCATGTCTCGAAAGAGACATGACTGACTGGGCAGAAGATTATCCCGCAGTAGGTTGCCATTGCTTTCTGCGGTAGACTGGTTGCCGACCATGGCTATAGAACCCAATCTGTCCTGCTATTTAACCCATAACTGGAAGGAAGAGACGGATTAATACCTTTCCTAAAGGTATTTGCGCGTAAGTGAATACAATGGATTCAACTGGAATTCGAACTCGGCTCCCCGATTTCTCGTTTCGAGCCGATATCCACTGTACCACAACGCACATTTTTATCAGTACACAACTAAAAAACAACAATGACTATATATACAGTATTGTGCAAAAGTATTAGGACAATAACTATTTTATCTTTTATGAGGCATATTGACAGAAAATAAACAATTTAAGTAATTTGATTTGATTTACTCAACAAATGCTTTAACAAGAAAAAATACTTGTTACAAAATAAATTTAATATTTAATATAATATCCTTTTGCTTTGATCACAGCCTTTATCTTCTTCAATGTATCTAATGGTATTTCCTGCCAAGCAGCTTGTATTTGTTCCCAAAGTGTGTCTTGCGAAGTGACATTAGGTTTATCAATTGGAGGGGTGTGAATAAGAAAAACGCCAGTCATATCCAAGGATAATATCCGTAAACATATCTTTTATTAGCAATTTACATGGCTTTTCACCCTGTATTTGAATTTCAGTGAGGTTTTTAGGAAAATCACCCCAGTCCTAATACTTTTGCACACTACTGGTAGTGTGTAAAAGTGTTAGGGCAGGGGTGATTTAAAAAAATTTTTGATGCCTCATAAAAGATAAAATAGTTCTTGTCCAAATACTTTTGCACAGTACTATATATATATATATATATATATATATATATATATATATATATAGTACTGTGCAAAAGTATTAGGACAAGAACTATTTTATCTTTTATGAGGCATATTGACAGAAAATAAACAATTTAATTAAATTAATTTTATTTGATTTACTCAACAAATGCTTTAACAAGAAAAATACTTGTAACAAAATAAATTTAATATTTAGTATAATAGCCTTTTGCTTTGATCACAGCCTTCATTCTGTCAGGCATTGACATCACAAGTTTTTTCAATGTATCTAGTGGTATCCCTTGCCAAGCAGCTTGTATTTGTTCACAAAGTGTGTCTTGTGAAGTAACATTAGATTTATCAAATTTTTATCCAAAATATCCCATAGATGTTCCATTGAGTAGTTTCAAAATATATCCATAGAAATTAGGAAAAATTAAATATAACTTCTTTTTAATATATTTATTTTACAACAAGTTTTAAATAATCAATATTTATTAACAATTTACTTGGCTTTTCACACTGTATGTTAATTTCAGTAAGGTTTTTAGGAAAATCACTCCTGCTCGAATAGTTTTGCACATTACCGGTAGTGCGCAAAAGTGTTGGTACAGGGGAGATTTTAAACTTTATTTTAATGCCTCATAAAAGATAAAATAGTTCTTGTCCTAATACTTTTGCACAGTACAGTACAGTATATATATATATATATATATATATATATAGTGATTGTTGTTTTTTGTCATTTGACTTTTAATTTTCGTGACTGTATTATTGTTGTATCATCTTCACTCTTCAGGGTCATTTGCTTTTTGTACTCTATCTCTATCTTGATATTGACCACTTTATAAAAAAAAGCTGCAACCTAAAATAATTCTACAAGTAAACTACTGAATTAAAAATAACAATTTTGGCATTAAGTATCATTACAGTTTAATATTATATATATATATATATATATATATATATAATTAAAAACTTTTCTTTAAAACAACATTTATAAGTATTATTAAAGATAGGTTTACGTTTACAAATATTAAAAAAATATGTCGCTTTCTGCGTCATGTGATGTAAACAATCTCTCGGACGAACGCTCCTCGCGAAAACGCTTCTAATTTAAATTTTAAAATCATTTGTTTCTGATGAAAGGCTGAGGACGGGCTGAAATATCAAATATAATAATAGAAATAAATAAATACTGTCAAAAAAATACATTTTTAAACTTACAACTTTTTAGTAGTTCTTCCTATATATATATATATATATATATATATATATGTGTGTGTGTGTATGTGTGTGTGTGTGTGTGTGTGTGTGTGTGTGTGTGATTACCTTCTTTACCCAATGAGACCTGTGACAATCAATTATAAAATTGTTTTCAACGCATTGGTGGCCGCAAGCCTCTTCGGATCTGGCGCCTTTCTTTTCTTTCATCCTGACTTTCATCCGTGCGATCTTCTAGGGTAACCTAATATTTATCAATTTAACTTAACAAATATTGAGAAAAAAAAACAATTTAGGTGCTGCTGTCAGAGAAACATTACAAATGAGAATGGTGCAAAAACTGAAAACATTATGACTTATCGTTTTGTTTTCTTGGCTTAGGGCCGGGCACATGCTGTGATTCTCACAATATTAAAAAGAAAATAACTTCCTATTGTGGAGATAACAATCATTTTCTTATGTTTCGAAGATATCTCGGTTTTATTTGTTTGCAATGAAATTGTATTGATATATTTGTTTGTTTTGTTTTGTTTTTGTTATTTTTGTTTCGTTTTTTTTCTTCGCTCGAAATCTACGAACAAAATGAAAAACGCAGACGGAGAACAAAAGTACTTGGAACAATGTAAAAAAGATAGATAACGAATAAAGCCGAGAAAGTAGATTTGAGCAGTAAGATCTACTCCGATATCAATCTTTTAATGTATATGGAAAGTTTCACGTTCTTTTTTTTTTTTTTTGGAGGGGGGGTCTTAATTTTTTTTTTTTCAAATACACTCATTGATTCTTCTAAGGTTTAAAATGGAAAGTGCAACACTGTGATCTGAAGACGCATTAGCATGGTCAGTCAGTTACGTGATACACGCTTTGGGCGATCATGTCTCTAACTGACTGGGCAGAAGATTATCCCGCAGTAGGTTGTCATTGCTTTCTGCGATAGACTGGTTGTCGGTCAAGGCTCTAAACCCCAATCTGTCTGTTATTTAAGGGGAAAAGAGACGTATTATATTATAATGTAGTAATTAGTGGGGGATCAGTTTATTACTTCATAACAATAGAAAACCGATCCACCATTTTATGATCAGTAGAAGCCTCAATCATGTTTCCAACTGTTATATGCAGTCAGTCAGGTAAGTGCCATACGTGATACACGTCTTGGGCGATCATATCCTGAAAGAGACATGACCGACTGGGCAGAAAATTAAGTTGCCGTTGCTTTCTATGGTAGACTGGTTGCCAGCCAAGGTTATAGAACCCAATGTCCTATTATTTAACCCATAACTGGAAGAAAGGGACGGATTAATACCTTTCCCACGGGTATCTGTGCGTAAGTGAATGCAAGGGGTTCAACTGGAATTCGAACTCGACTCCTCAATTTCTGGATATCCACTGCACCACTACACTGAGAGACAGGAAAATCACATTAAAGACAAAGAAAAATATGCTGACCTGCTATTTGATATCTATATTTCTGTATGGCAGTGAATGTTGGACAATCTGTTCTAGAATATAGTTATAAAGAATTGCCATTCCTAGACATACTCATAAAAAACGAAAACAATTATATTATCACAGCCATTTACCACAAACCTGCAGACACCCAAAAATACCCCCACTTCAAGAGTCACCATTCTAAAAGCTGTTTAAAATCCATGCCCTATCCCCCTAGCACGACGAATTTGCACAATAGTAGCTGACGAAACCCTTTGTAAAATAGGCCTAGAAGAACTACGAAAAATATTACAAATAAAAGGTTCCCCTGCTTCACTAATAAAGCCGGTTTCCAACTAGCAGAAAAAATATCGGATTCCAAGAAAACAACAAGAAAAACATGAAAAAGAAGAAAACATTCTAGCATACGTTTCCACACACAGCAAAAACAATCCGGAATTATTCACAAAAATCAAAACACACATGAAATTACTCAACAATAAGGACAAAATAAAAGAAATCTTAAAAATAACTAAAATAATTAATAACAAACGCCAGCCCCAAAGCTTAAAAGACATCCTAATCTCATCAAACTTTGAACAGCACACAACACAGCGGGTCACAAAATGCAACAAAAAATATGTGGAGTATGCAACATAATAATAGAAGGTAAACGCTTCAAATTCGAAAACACATCCACATTCGAAATAAAATCGGATATGAGCTGCAACTCTAAAATGCAGTTTACGCCCTAAAATGCGATAAATGCACTAAAATATACATTGAGGCTGCACAATGCTTGAATAATAGAACATCCCTTCAAAAAAAGTAATCTCAAAATAGCAATTAACAGGAAATTTGTCTCCCAACATTTGCATGAATGCAGTGGGTAATACCTATCTACCAAAATGCAGATTATGACACACTCATAATGCAGTAAGAAAGATTCATAAAAGAAATACAAGTTTTCGCTCAACAAAACATGAAAAACTTAAAAAACACAAAAATACACACACATGCATACACACACGCACACACTTACATATACAGACATACACACCCCAAATTAAAATGGTAAGGCCAAACAATAAAAAGAACCAGATGACCCATAAAAATCAATTCTAAAGCATAAAGACGAAATCAAAAGACGCTCACACACACACACACACACACACACACTACATTCAAAAAGTATGACCAAAACAATATATAAAAAACCAGATGACCGATAGAATACAATTACAGACCAATTTTGCAAGTCAATAAAAAAATTCCTAGATAACACAAGGCGCCTCTAAGATAATATTAACGTGATAATGTGAAAACCCAACGCTGAACCCATTTCAACTTGATCAGTATTTATTTATTTATTTATTTATCTGTTTTTCCATTTACACACATGCTATGAAAAACCACCAATCCCCAAAAAATACTTACTTACAGACTTACCTATTTATAAATGACACCTTGTCGAACAGAAACAAAAAGAACTCGATACGTAAAGTCACAAGTTTACTCGCCTGAAGAGAGTCAACTTTAGACTCGAAACACCTCTTGCATCACAAATACCATGATGGACATTTAATGTATTATGACATGTATAATAACAACAACAATAAATCTACACAAAACGTTCACAGCGTCTTACACTTTTTATTCTATACAAATTTCTCTCGATGGAACAACCCTATTTCTGTTTTTAATATATATATATATATATATATATATATATATATATATATATATATTGGAATTTTGAACCGAACTCCTTTTCTTGTTCCTTGTCCCATGCCAATTCCAGATGTCTTAGTTATCCTTCTTTAACTCAACTCTCGAAGTTATTTGTTCATTACGGACGTAGCAAGATGTTATGTTGTGTGTAAATAGTTGTGTAAATAATCCCAAACAACGGAAATAAAGTAACTGAAATATATTACCGGAAAATAATATGTACAACAGAGTTGTTAGTAGAGTACAGGAACAATGGTTCAGTAAACACGTAGAGTAGTAAGACGTAGAGTCTGTGCATATCACACTTCCGGTTCGCAACCGGAAATACTCGACTGACTTGGTATCGAGCTGAACAGCCAACGCTAACGCAACAACTCCGAGGTCTTTCTGCTACCACTTTATATAGCGGTAGGAACAGTCCATTATAAGACAAAGGTGGAGAGCGCCCTAACACAAGGTATTGAAGTTACATCTCTTCGAGTCATCACTGAGTATAACCAACGCTTTTATGTATTAGTCCAAGCGTATAATGTAAATCCCACCTCATCTCTGAAGTATAGACAAGTATTGAAAAGATTTTAAAGGAAGCGAGGACGAAGCTCGTTGAAGTGCCTTGCCGTGCAGTGAGGTGGGGTGTCTGTCTAAAAGTGACATATAGATTTGTTCTTCCCAAGACGACAAATCCGCAGAATATTTTGCAAAATTGAATATGTCAAGAAATCTCATAGGTAAACTCATCTCAGTAAAGCAAATATTTTCAAGCGTTAAAGTTAGGCTGAGACATGAAAATTGATTTTTTTTCTAAATTTATTTTCACGGGCGAATAACGGTTGACAGACGATGAGACTAGAACCGGTGCCGAGGAGTCTGTAGCCAAAAGAGGAGAGAATGGGGACGGCAGTTCATAATATTCGCTGAAATTGTCGACCAAATCATTATTGAGCAATTTAAACTCGACGAAGGAGTCAAACTATTCAACGATAACTATTGCTATTTCATGATACAAGTTCATTTTCAAAGCAAAAGTTACACGTGATTCTTTTGAATGTAAAACGTTTACAGATAAGAAGACACTAAAATGACATAAAAATCGAGATGAAATTATATGATCGCAAACAATATGCTAGCAAACTAAACCCATGAGGAGCAATTAAAACAACTATATCGGAAATTGAGACTGCTGAAATGAAAAAAAAAAGAGATTTTTGGCTGTTATGAAGAAAGCCCAATGTATTAAGTTGTAAACACTTCAAAGACTTATCTTATGTTTATATATTAACTAGCAGTATAGCCCGGCGTTGCTCGGGTGTAATGAAAGCTTTAAAACTAATCCATGGTGCTGGAGCTCAGACTCAGCCTAAAGAATATTTGAAATAATAAAATAACTGTGACAATTTACCAATCGCACCTAATATATATATATATATATATATATATATATATATATAAACCACAACCTCTGCTATATTACCATATAATCGTAACTAACAGTATATCCCGGCGTTGCTCTGGTGTAATGAAAGCTTTAAAACTAATCCATGGTCCTGGAGCTCACACTCAGCCTAAAGAATATTTGAAATAATAAAATAACTGTGACAATTTACCAATCGCACCTAATATATATATATATATATATATATATATATATATATATATAAACCACAACCTCTGCTATATTACCATATAATGGTAACTAACAGTATAGCCCGGCGTTGCTCGTGTGTAATGAAAGCTTTAAAACTAATCCATGGTCCTGGAGCTCAGACTCTTTGAACGTTGTCACGAAAGACTAAAAGTCAATAGTTGTTTCCAGTTAAAGCGAAACTGTAGACTGAAAGAAAAATGAATGGATGTAAGTCAACTTTTGATTTCCTGGTATCGATACCAAATATTCTGCACTATTGCAACCTTGCAACTTTTGAATATCGTTTCTTATTTCTTTGTCTATGAGTGTAACAAATTTGATTAAAATTGGACCACTCCTTCTATAACCCAATTTTTTCGATTATCCATATATCGGGAGTACCTCGACACAAAACCTAGCTAAGAACACTCGCAGACGCTTATAGTATAACTGTGTAAATTCTCAAGAAAATCGGTTCAGCCGTTTCAGAGTCTATAGGTAACGGACACACACACACACAGACAAAGTTCCATTTATAAATAAGTTTAGATTTAGATAGATTAGCTACCATAGTACCTAAGTGTATCACGCTTTTGACAAGAAGTATATTTCATACATTTATTTCAGGAATTTAAATGCAAAGTCAATTCCCATCTCTTATCCACTTAACTCCAGCCCTTTATATAGCACCCGTGTAACCTGTTATTTTCCTTTCTCTCTGCCTTCTTAATTGTCTTCACTCCTGTGTTCACATCCCTCTCTTGCCCTTTATCATTCACCCCCTGTAGCTGGTTCGTCTTTGTCTTCACTATCCTCCTGCCTAATACTTCAACTCTATTATGTAAACCCCTGCACATAAGTGGCGTTAACGCTTTGCTTGAGGTAAAATAATAAAAAGATTTTTCAATTTTTTATTTATCCCCCGTTAAATGAAATTCCGTGTGTCTTGATCAAATAAATAATATTGTCAAGTTTTTATTAATATGCTTAATAAAATATTATTATTATTATTATAATTATACTTATAAGAAGTAGAAAAAGAAGGATAAAAAGAAGGTGTGCTATATACTGCTTTTCCTGTTGCTCGTGCTGAACCCATAATCGTCTTGGCCGATAAACATAACTCGTATATATAAAAATATTAGCTTATATTTTTATTCTTAGTCTGACTCGGTTGTGTGGAGGATAAAGATAGCCATCGAGAATCACGCACACGCAGGAGTTGTCGGGAGATCTCTTTTTTCACTGTCTGTTTTCAAATGCCTGTTGGCTACGTTCTGCTTTTGGCCTGAAAAACTCCGATGTTATATAAGCTGAAATTTCTTAAATTTCGCTTAACTGGGTTAGTTAATTATTTGTTATCGCTTTTGTTTGCCATTTTTTATATTTTTTTATTTCAAAACCAGCTGCCCTTGACGTCAACACACTTTTGTTTGTCATTGTTTCTGACGAAACCCATTTCTGCCGGGTCACAGAAATACATTACATTCTTTTGATAACGGCTTCCTTTGGCGTAAACACATTTTTGTTTGTCACTGTTTACATTCCCACCTTTGACCGAATTCATATTTTTGTGGGTAAGTGAAATATATTATAGAAGGAGAAGGCGGAGAAAACAAAGAACGAGGAGAGGATGAAAGAGAAGAAGACAATGACGTAGAAGGAGGGGGAGCCGAAGAAGAAGGAGGAGGAGCCGAAGAAGAAGGAGGAGGAGCCGAAGAAGGAGGAGCAGAAGACAAATGAAAAGAAGGGAAGGAGAAGAGAAAAAGATGAAGAAGAAAAAGAGGAAGAGAAGACGAAGAAGAAGAAAGAGAAAGAGAAGACAAGGAAGGTGGAGACGAAGATAATGAAGAAGAAGAATGTACATCAACCTATAAAAATATATCGGCTGAAGTATTTGCTAAACTTTTAAAATATATATAGAACCCAATCTGTCCTGCTATTTAACCCATGGTTGGAGGGAAGATACTGATTAATAATTTTCCCAATGAGTATTTAAAGGTAAGTGAATGCAACAAATTCAATTGAAATTCAAAGTCGGTTCTTCGATTTCTCGTTCCAAGACGATATTCACTGCACCACATGCACATCCTAGAAACCGTCTATCCCTGATTTATATCTTTTGACATCCGGTAGGGAAGGTCACTGTTATGGTGCCCTATCTATAGGAATGAACTCTTCCTCTGTCAATAAATAATAACCGGCGTGACTACCGAGGAGGCAGTTAAGAAGCAGTCAAGAGACAGTCGTAAGGCAGTCGTGAGGCAGTCGAGACGCAGTATAGCTATACAGTTCGTACTTACACTCTTATATGCCGACTACTAACACTCTTATTTTGTATATATGTTCTGTTATTTTACTGTTTGAAACTGTCTTCTTGTTTTTGTGTTTTTATTTCTGGCCCTAACAGGCTACAATAATCACTGATATCGGAAACTCGTGAGATACAATTTTCGGCAAAAATTTTATAAATTATTAGTAATAATACTAATAACATATTTTAAACGAACTATTATTGATTGAGATTGTTTGTTTTGTTTTTTTTTGTTTTTTTAGTGTAATGAGTTACTAGAGTCAGTTAAATGCCATACGCGATACACGCTTGGGCGATCATGTCTCTTTCGAGACATGACTGACTGGGCAGAATATTATCCCGCAGTAGTTGCCATTGCTTTCTGCGATAGACTGGTTGCCGACCAAGGCTATAGAACCCAATCTGTCCTGTTATGTAACCCATAACTGGAAGGAAGAGACGGATTAATACCTTTCCCAAGGCTATTTGCGTGTAAGTGAATGCAAGGAATTCAACTGGAATTCGAACTCGGCTCCGAGCCGATATCCACTGCGCCACAACGCATTTCCCGTTGCTAGTATATGTTTGCTATTTGTTCTATTATAGATGTTTGTCAAAAATGGACGATTTTATTATCATGTTAAATGAGATTTTTTTTATTTACATCGTTCGGATTGTTGTCTTCATTTTTATTCTCATGTTCACGATGGTTCGGACCTTCATCAAGTGACTAGAATTTTGAATCGAACCCTTTATTTTGATTACTTGGGCAGATTGTTCTTGTTCCATGAGTCATGTCACTTCCAGATGTTTAGTTATCTCTATTTAACACACCTAAGTTTTTGTTCGCTACTATTGTCGCCAGGTATTGAATCCATAAGTCTTTGGATCAAGTCACTAGATCTAAACAATGTTTTTTTTTCACTGAGCCACGTGTCCTTGAGGAAAAGATACGTCGTGAATATGACAATAAAGAAGAAATCCACTCGTAAAAATTGTAAATACCTCATCTCAAGAATATAGATAAATATAAAGGGTTTTCTAGGTTTCTAGCCAGATATAACGCAATATACGTTTATGTTTTAATCATTTCACCCAAACAGGGCAGCTTCACCGCCACTGGTGCGCAGGGGGTAACACAGGAGGAAACTGATGAAAAAGATTGATAGGTTATCGGAGGTGTCAGGAAGTGGGTAATAGAAAAATGAGAAGCGATGACAGTGGAATGGACGGAGAAAAAGCATGAGAAAAAGGATGCGAGTCACTGAGATAAGAGATGACTATTAACCTTGCATTTAAATTCTTGGAGAGTGTAGCTGTCAGGGAAGCAAGAATATCACAGGCGAGAAGTGCGAGAAAAGAAGCTGGTAGAGTAGAAGTAGCGGTTACATTTTATTAGTTTCAGTGTAAAATACTGGGACCTAATTGCTATTCAAGTAGCTCGAGTAAATTCATACATAGGGTGCACCAGTGAGCTAAGTTCACTGAAGCAGAAGCCGTGAAATTATTTGTAGCAGAGATATAGGGAAGTCACATTATGCCGGTGAGAAAGTGACTGCTTCTGGGCCTCCAAGTTGGGATCGACCACATTACAGATTCTCCGTTGGATTTTGTCAAGAACCCCAAGGTGGATAGCAGAGGCTCCCGACCAGATGTGGCAGCAATATTCAATACACGGTTGGATTGTAGATAACATATTAAGTAATTAAGAAAAAAAAAACTTTGACTAGACCTTTGTTTGAATCCCTGTATTTAAAATTTGGTAAGCACTGTTCAAATCAAGTTTGCATCAAATCAGATTTGCATAATGACCTGAAATGGACTATAAAAATTAAAAATAGTTTGGAAACTGTAGCATATATTGAAGGAAAAAAGAACAGGGCGAGACAGTAGGACAAAAACGGTAATAATAATATTAGCTGTTTCCCTATAAGGAAACACTTGGCATTCACTGGCGTAGCAGTCAGTTGGTTGAAATTTATAAAAATGTTTTTCTTAAAACAATTGTGTTAGGAAAAAAGGTATCTCAAGTCCAGTCAAGTTTAATTACTTTTACTGCTCTTTCCAGTGTTTGAACCTTTTTCTTTTAATCGTTTCTCTCCAAGTATTACAGGACAACCACTGGTGCGCATGGCATTACAGAGAGAAAAAGAATAAGGTACAGGGGAAGTCAAAGAAAGAATAAATGATAGATCGGAATCAAATAGATTGAAGGTGGCAATTGACGTTGCATTTACACTTTTGGGGATTGGAGCTTTCAGGGAAGTAAACAAACGGAAGGGAGTTTCACAAACAGGAAGTGCGAGAAAAAGTTCTTTGAGTAGAAGAGGCGGTTGTATTTAAGTATTTCTAAGGTAAAATGGTGGGATCTAGATGCCAGTAGCACGAGTAAATACACATCGTCGTGCAACCAGGGGGAAATTTTTGTCGGTGAAGTTGCCATAAAAATACTTGTAGAAAAGACAGAGGGAAGCCGCGTTAATGAAAAAATGACTAAAGACGAGCTAGATCGATTACATTGCAGAACCTTATTTTGGATCTTGACGGGAATATCAAGATGAACAGCAGGAGCATCCGACCGGATATGGCAACAGTATTAGATGCACATACGCACAGTGGATTTGTATATGTACAAGATGGAATCTAACGAGAAAAACTTCCTGGCATGACACAAAGACCCAACCTTTCTAGCAGAACATGCATCTATAGATTTTGTCGAGAACCACGAAAAGAACAGCAGGATTACCTAACCAGATATAGCAACAGTATGCAATGCACAGACGAATGGTAGATTTAAAATTTTGCAAAATTGATTCTTATTCATCTTCATATATATATATTTCTGCCTTGAAAAAGTCTATCACGGACGAAACGAGTAGACGATTTAAAATACAGTTTTCCTCTTGTCTTTATTTTATTTAACCATATATATATATATATATATATACACACACACACACACACACACATATATATATATATATATATATATATATATATATGTATATATATATACACAAACTGTCGTTTTTATGAAAGCACTTTCTGTTGTAGAGTAGTTTTCGCACTGTAGGTTATAATCGTGCTATGTCGGTTGCTAATTGACTTAACGCACCCAAAATGTTAGGAACTTGGTAATCTTCCATCGAAAGCTGACTCCTAAATATTCGGCTAACTGCCGACTAATATCAACTGCCTAATATCAACTGCAACTAATATCAACTACTATATATATATATATATATATATATATATATATATATATATATATATATATATACTGAACTCCAATAGAACTCTAAAGAACTCCCATGAACTTCCTGTTAACTCTTAATATAGGAGGGAGCGTTCATTATTTGAGGAATAGGTGTGTTTCCTCATAACACTTATCTACTAATCCCACTTCTGAAATCTTTATGACAGATTCGCGGTATAAGCTATCATTCCAATTCCATATCTGTTTAGAAAAGGTTTATCTCGATCCCTACTTCTTGGAACACCTGGTAGAAGATGAAAGTTTTTTGTTCAAGATTATTCTTGTCTCAACTGATAATGCCTATCAGCACTGGCCAACTCATCGTCCAAAACATTCGACTTGGTAGGGGAAGTAGGATGCATTTTTTGATTCAAACCTTTAACTGATTAGTTCCCATCTCTACACATCTATCCGTGTATATGCATCTAAAATATAGACATTAGCTAAGCTTCATTCACTGTGACACAAGTTAAAATAAAAGGGGTGGGGCTGCAGCATTAAATTTCATTTCTCTCATTCCCTTTTTTCGCCTTTTTTTTTTGAGAAAATGATTTCGTAAAAACGACAGTTTAGATATTTCTGAATGTGGCTCTGTATTTAAGAATCAGTAACCTACTGTGGGAATGTATCCGCACCATATGTGGTTGGGGACCATTTGTGGAAACAAACATTTCTATGAGACATTTTTTTTTAATCATATCACCCCGGGCAAGGCGGTAGCACCATTGATGTGTAGGGGGCTAGGCAAGAGTGAAAAGTTTGGAAAAGAGAAAGACGGAAACCACATCCTAAACACGGAACAAGGGATGAGCCTCTACACCTGTTCAATAGACGTGGGTGAAGTGTGAACCGGGCGATAGTTTAGTCTATCTACTCCAATTGAAAAAAAAATAAGAAAAAAGAGAAAAGTGAAAAGATTGGAAAAGAGAAAGCCGGAAACCACATCCTAAACACGGAACAAGGGGTGAGCCTCTACACCTGTTCAATAGACGTGGGTGAAGTGTGAACCGGGCGATAGTTTAGTCTATCTACTCCAATTGAAAAAAAAATAAGAAAAAAAGAGAAAAGTGAAAAGTTTGGAAAAGAGAAAGACGGAAACCACATCCTAAACACGGAACAAGGGATGAGCCTCTACACCTGTTCAATAGACGTGGGTGAAGTGTGAACCGGGCGATAGTTTAGTCTATCTACTCCAATTGAAAAAAAAATAAGAAAAAAGAGAAAAGTGAAAAGATTGGAAAAGAGAAAGACGGAAACCACATCCTAAACACGGAACAAGGGATGAGCCTCTACACCTGTTCAATAGACGTGGGTGAAGTGTAAACCGGGCGATAGTTTAGTCTATCTACTCCAATTGAAAAAAAAAATAAGAAAAAAGAGAAAAGTGAAAAGATTGGAAAAGAGAAAGCCGGAAACCACATCCTAAACACGGAACAAGGGATGAGCCTGTACACCTGTTCAATAGACGTGGGTGGGGTGTGAACCGGGCGATAGTTTAGTCTATCTACTCCAACTAAGTCTATCTACTCCACTTTACTTCTAGGAAAGAAGCCGATTCAACACACCCAATGTGAACGCCGGTACGGAAAGACAGATGGATTGAAAATAAAGACATTAGCTAAGCTTTGATGAGTACGACACAAGATAAAATAAAAAGGGGAGGGACGGCAGCATTAGATTTCACTTCTTTCTTTTACATTCTCTCTTTTTTTAAAAGTGCTTTCATAAAAGCGACAGTTTATATATATATATATATATATATATATATATATATATTATAAATTATGTTTTAGAACATGTAGATAATTTTTTCTATATATGTCCTCTCATCTACAATCATGTTTGTTTCAACATTGGGTGTCCAACATTTCGTCAGGAGAAAAATTAATATTTTGGACAGTGAAAAAAATTTATTTCTTCGTTCTGTACTCACTCGGATATATATATATATATATATATATATATATATATATATATATATATATATAATAATGAATAAGAAACGAAGAAAGTATTAATAAGGTTCAAAAAATTAATTTAAGACAGTGCTCAATATAGAAATAAAGCAATCAATATTTATTATAAATTATAATTTATAACATGTTCAAATTACATTTTACTACAAAAGTGTATATTCTGTTTCGACATTGAAAGGACAATGTCTCATCAGTTAGTAAACGCAATTTCTTTTTAATACCGTTTAATACCTGATGAGAAATTGTCCTATCAATATCAAAACAAAATATACACTTTGTAGTAGATTGTAATTTGAACATGTTATAAATTATAATATATATATATATTAGCAGTATAGCCCGGCGTTGCTCGAGTATAATGCAAACTTTGAAACTAATCCATGTTCCTGGAGCTCAGACGCTTTGGACGTTAGCACGAAAAACTAAGCGAAACCGTAGACTGTAAAAAAAATGAATGGATGTAAGACAAATTTTGATTTCCTGGTATCGATATCAAATAAGCTTTTTTCGTCGTAAACTGAATTTTGAAGGCTAAATAAGTTCTCTGAGTAAATGGTATCATGGCTGAGACTAAGAACTACAATTATACCTACTTCGAGCAAAACCCGAAGCAAAACCTAAAATAAAAGGGCTTAAAGAAATACAGACATACAGGCAGATAAACAGACACACACACAAACATATTGTCTTTTATATATATATATATATATATATATATATATATATTATCGATTTTCTGCACTAGTGTAAGAACTGCAATCTTGCAACTTCTGAATATCGTTTCTTATGTCTTTTTCTATGAGTGTATCAAATTTGATTAAAATCGGACCACTCCTTCTATAACCCGATTTTTTTTATTATAGATTTTTTATATTTATCGGGGGTACCTAGACACAAAACCTAGCTAAGAACACTCGCAGACGCTTATGGTACAACTGTGTGAATTTTCAAGAAAATCGGTTCTGCCGTTTCGGAGTCTATACGTAACGGATACACACACACAGACACATACACACACACATACACAGACAAAGTTCCATTTATAAATAAGTTTATATATATATATATATATATACTACCGACCATAATTATTAGGCCACCCAGTGTTTTAAAAAATGTTGTATTTCATACAAATGTTTCGTATATATTGCCAAGTGAATAATTGTAAATGAAAATACAATGGTTCTTTTTTAATACTGCACAATAACATGTGCATCAAATGAATTTATAAATATTTAACAATTACTTATATTGCAGTTTCACCAATGAAGGAAAAAAGAAAATTTAGGATGATTCTAATGAGTTCATCTTTGTTTCCTTGCCTTGTTAAATTTTGCAAAGTAATAATAACAAAAAAAATAACATTCTATTTTCATTTGGCAATAAATACTAATAATTATAGACGGTTGCGTGTATATATATATATTTTTTCTAAACGTGTTTTTGCACTATGCATGATATCTACATAAAAGTCTCGATTTGACGAGCATATTTGAAAAGATAACTCGAGGTTTTATATTGAGGTTTTGTTTCGTTATCAATTTGGGGTGTTTGGCAAAACTTCTTCTGTCGCAGCTATGCTAAATCTCTTTTCCTCTAATAAGTAATTTGTTTACTTGATTAACATGCCGTGGTGTCTAAAGTGTTTAGCATTTACTAATTCTATATCTGGTAGTTTTACGATCGCTTCATGATAGGTGCCATCCTTTATTCCGATTCCAGATCATAGTTTCTGTTTTGGAGAGGTTGATCTTGAATCTCTTTACTTGAAACACATATAGCGTATGCGTTTGGATGACTGAACTAGTAGAAGGGGTGATGGCAAAATGACAAACATTTCAAAGTGTTATAAGGGATAAGAAGTTGTATGAAATCGTTTTGAATAAGCACAGCATACCTTCTACTTCATGCGTCGTCTCTCCTCAGGACGTAGGTTATCACGGACTTCCATTTGCCCCTGTCCCTTGTGGCTCTTAATTTTTTTCCTCTTCGTATCTCTCTCAAACTCTGATCCTCCATTCATCTGCTCGAGCCCATCAAATATCTCTAGTGCTGCTTTCCACTTTGTTTATTTCCCTTCCTTGCAATATCTTGCATCTTAGTGGCATACTTGCCTTGCAGGGGGGTGGGGGAAACGAATATAAAAATAAAAGAAAAACGTTCATTTTTCTGCTTATTTTTAGGATATTAAAGGTAGGAGTCACCTAATAATATACTGGGAATCATATCTTCATTCAGAAATAAAACTTAAACTTGAAATAATCTGAAAACCTTCCCTTTGGTAGAACGTAAAAGAAAACTTCAGAGGAATAAGTTCTAATAAAGAGAAGTGCTCTTTTTGTTTGTCAAGGAGATTTAGGAATCGCATATCAGTTAGTTGCCATACTAAGTACCATACAGGATACAGGCTTTGGCGATCATGTCTCTTTCGATCCATCATTCACCAGGTAGAACATTTTCCCGCGGAAGTTTGCCATTTCTTTCTGTGATAGACTGGTTTTAAATCAAGACAATAGGACACAATCTATCTTGCTATTCAATCCTTTTATCGAGATCAGTTAGTTAATTGTCATACGTGATATACACCTGGGCGATCATGTATCTTTTCGTGATTCACTAAGCGGAAGATTCTCTTGCAATAGGTTGTCATCTCCTTCTGCAGTAGACGATTGCTATGCTATAGAAACCAACCTGTTCTGCTATTTAACCCATAACTGAAGGGAGAAGAGATGGATTAATACATTTTTCCTGGCTATTTGCTCGTAAGTAAATGCAGCGAATTTAACTGGGATTCGAACTCGGCTCTTCAATTTCTCATTTCAATCCGATGTTCATTAAACTAAAACGCACATAGTTTAAATTTATTCTAAAATAAAACTTTATTTTTGCTATAAAGGAGTTTTTCTTGCTCGAAAAAAAATACAGGCACAATTTCCGTAGAAGGCAATCATTCTTTAATTCTACGTCTTAGTCTAGAGCAGGGGTTTCCAAACTGTGGCCCGCGGACCACAGGAGGTCCGTAAGGATAAGATAAGGGATCCGTGGATTGACTCACCACGAGAAATTCAAAGTAATTTAAATTTAATTTATTACATTTTGCATCAACCTGCAGTATTAATTTATTTTATTTGAACACTTATTTCTAAAATAAGCTTAAAACCAGTTTTTACTCCGTTAATGCAAAACTATAAGCTGTCTTTAGTAAAAAATTATGTATAAATTTTACAAGCGTTTAGTGAAAACTAGCAGTATAGCTCGGCGTTGCTCGGGTATAATGAAAGCTTTAAAACTAATCCATGCTCCTGGAGCTCAGACTCTTCGGACGTTATCACGAAAGACTAAAAAGCAATAGTTGTTTCCAGTTAAAGCGAAACCGTAGACTGAAAGAAAAATGAATGGATTTAAGTCATATTTTGATTTCCTGGTATCGATATCAAATAAGTTTTTTTCGTCGTAAACTGAATTTTGAAGGTTAAATAAATCCTGAGTAAATGGTATCATGGCTGAGACTAAGAACTACAATTATACCTACTTAGAGCCAAACCCGAAGCAAAAACTAAAATAAAAGGGCTGAAAAAATACAGACGTACAGGCAGATAAACAGACACACATACAAACATCTTGCCTTTTATATATATATATATATATATATATATATATATACGTATTATCAGTTTTCTGCACTATTGTAAGAACTGAAACCTTGAAATTTCTGAGTATCGTTTCTTATGTCTTTATCTGTAAAAGTATCAAATTTGATTAAAATCGGACCACTCTATTTATAACCGGATTTTTTCGATTATCGATTTCCTATATTTATCAGGGATACCTCGACACAAAACCTAGGTAAGAAACTCGCAGACGCTTATAGTACAACTGTGTAAATTTTCAAGAAAAATCAGTTCAGCCGTTTCGGAGTCTATAGGTAACAGATACACACACACACACACAAACACACACACACACACACACACACACACGCACATACACATATACAGACAATGCTCCATTTATAAATATGTTTAGATATAAAGGTGTCCGTAAGTCAAAAAGTTTGAAAACTCCTGATCTAGAGCTGTTTTTATTAATTTAAAATTCAAGAAAATGAAAATAACCATAAAGCAATAAAAATACACTTAATAATAATAATGAATTTTATTATAAGAAAAAATATATAAAAAGTGTATAAATATTTACTTAATTCGGGATAAGTGAACAGTTGTCTTTTATGTACAACCTTGTGCAAATTAGTTGAAACAAATGCTTTAGTTTCCTTCTGTCAATATACGGTTATTTTTAGACCGACTAGAATGGCAGGGTGTAAGCGATTTCTTGTTTCACTTTTTCTTTCTTTTTTTTTTTCAGACTAGGCCATTTTCAGTGATGTGCAGTAATACGAATCTATTTCAGAGTGTATGAGGAAATTTGTTTGACCGAGAAAAATATTGCGTCATCCGTGATTGCATCAGATTGCACTATTGTCTCCACTGTCGATTATTGTCCTACAGCCATTGTCTGCGATGGACGTTACTCAAAGGAAGCGTACAAAAATTGTAACGCTGCACGAACACACTGGCAAGCCTTACAGCGAGATCGCGAATATTGTCGTTGTCATCTGTCAGTCATGTCACCAAGACAAAAAAACAAAGTTGTCTATGAGTCAAAAATGTGAACGAAAATGCAGTAGGAAGAGAAAAACAACGACAAGAGACGACGTATACTTGATCAGGGAAAGTGTGAAAAATTCTAGAGAGACATTATTCTTTTGTTCATAGCATTTTGAACAAGAATATTTTAGTCATCACTCAGTATATGGGAAAGAACGTTTACGTTCCAGACGAGACGACATCACTGCAATATGAGGAAAGATGGCTTGGAAAACCTGATACTCACAAGAACATATTGAAGGAAAGAGGGAAGAGAATAGCAGCTAGTAACATACTTAATGAGCTTAAGCAAATGGTTGCTAGAGAAAGGTTCGAAAAAAATAACAAAAAGACATAACTCATTAAGAGCTACAAGATGATGTGGAGGTCAGCCATCGCCTGCGTTCTGAAGGGATACGGTACATAAAAGAAGATATTTCCGGGGCATGAAATGAGGAAGGAGGACTTTGAAAGTCTAATGCTCACAAGACAGAGAACACCGGCTTGAGCAAATAGACGGTAGAACAGGGTGTTTGAAAAATCACAAAAAACAAACTTTATCTAAACTTATTTATGAATGAGATATTGTGTGTGTGTGTGTGTGTGTGTCCGTTACCTATGGACTCCGAAACGGCGAAACCGATTTTATTGAAAATTTACACAGACGTACAATAAGCGTCTGCGAGTGTTCTGTGCTAGGTTTTGTGTCGAGGTACCCCCGATAAATATCGAAAATCGATAATCGAAAAAATCGGGTTGTAGAAGGAGTGGTCTGATTTTAATCAAATTTGATACACTCATAGACAAAGGCATAAGAAACGATATTGAGAAGTTTCAAGGTTGCATTTCTTACAATAGTGCAGAAAATCGATAATACATATATATATATATATATATATATATATATATATAGTCAAGATGTTTGTGTGTGTTTCTGTTTATTTGCTTTTATGTCTGTATTTTTTCAGCCCTTTTATTTTAGTTTTTGCTTCGGGTTTGGCTCTAAGTAGGTTTAATTGTAGTTCTTAGTTTCAGCCATAATACCATTTACTCAGGATTTATTTAGCCTTCAAAATTCAGCTTACAACGAAAAAACGGTATTTGATATCGATACCAGGAAATCAAAATTTGAATTCATTTTTCTTTCAGTCTACGGTTTCGCTTTAACTGGAAACAACTATTGCTTTTTAGTCTTTCGTGCCAACGTCCAAAGAGTCTGAGCTCCTGGACCATGGATTAGTCTTAAAGCTTTCATTACACTCGAACCACGCCGGGCTATACTGCTAGTTAGATCTAAGTGGCAGGATGATAGGGAAGCTCATGAACGCCTACTTCCTGAAAGGGACACACCTCATAAAATAAGACAGTTTCTTGGTTGGTGGTTCGATCAGGAGTATGTTTAACTCTCCTTCTGGGGATCTCAGTTTTTCTAGTCTTTACTGACAAGGAGGACGAAGCATTTGAAAATTAATTTTAATTTAATTGTTCTATTAGCAGACATGAATAATTCAGATTTATTTTTTGGTTGGATGAATACTTGATTCTAATTCTACCGCAAATATTTTGCCGCTGGTTTGTTTTTCCTTGAAAAGCTAAAGTATTTTTATTAATTTGCATTCAACTTCAACGATCTGTTCTGTTCTTTTCTTTCCGCTTCACCCAACCCCGAGGAAACGATACCAAAGAAATATTTACAATCTAAAATGGCTAGAAATTTCAGAATTTCGTTTTTAAAATAATCTCACTTGCTTTTGTTATTTTTAATTATTTTTAAATTTATTATTTCATTTTATTTAATTATTTATTTTCAATTATTCTGTTATTTTGTTTGGAACTTTTATAATGACAAATATTAAATACCAATGTATCAGACTTCTCGCTAAGTTTTTCCTCTCACTCTCCATTACACAGACTCTCTCTTATTAATTTATCTATCTCCCTCTCCCTTTCTCACATATTGCACTCAAACACTCCCTCTTCTGCTCTCTTTTCTTTTTCTCATCTCGTCATTTCCATTTTTTCTTTCTTTTGTTGTCTATTCCTCTCACTTCATCCTGCTTTCTATCTATCTATCTATCTATCTATCTATCTATCTATCTATCTATCTATCTATGTCTGTTTGCTATCTATATATGCCTGTTCGTTATCTATCTATCTATCTATCTATCTATCTATCTATCTATCTATCTATGTCTGTTCCTTATCTATCTATCTATCTATCTATCTATCTATCTATCTATGTCTGTTCCTTATCTATCTATCTATCTATCTATCTATCTATCTATCTATCTATCTATGTCTGTTCGTTATCTATCTATCTATCTATCTATCTATCTATGTTTGTTTGTTATCTATATATGTCTGTTCGTTATCTATCTATCTATCTATCTATCTATCTATCTATCTATCTATCTATGTTTGTTTGTTATCTATATATGTCTGTTCGTTATCTATCTTTCTATCTATCTATCTATCTATCTATCTATCTATCTATCTATCTATCTATCTATGTTTGTTTGTTATCTATATATGTCTGTTCGTTATCTATCTATCTATCTATCTATCTATCTATCTATCTATGTTTGTTTGTTATCTATATATGTCTGTTCGTTATCTATCTATCTATCTATCTATCTATCTATCTATCTATCTATCTATGTTTGTTTGTTATCTATATATGTCTGTTCGTTATCTATCTATCTATCTATCTATCTATCTATCTATCTATGTTTGTTTGTTATCTATATATGTCTGTTCGTTATCTATCTATCTATCTATCTATCTATCTATCTATCTATCTATCTATCTATGTTTGTTTGTTATCTATATATGTCTGTTCGTTATCTATCTATCTATCTATCTATCTATCTATCTATCTATGTTTGTTTGTTATCTATATATGTCTGTTCGTTATCTATCTATCTATCTATCTATCTATCTATCTATCTCTGTTCCTTATCTCTATATCTATCTATCTATCTATCTATCTATCTATCTATCTATGTTTGTTTGTTATCTATATATGTCTGTTCGTTATCTATCTATCTATCTATCTATCTATCTATCTATGTCTGTTTCTTATCTATCTATCTATCTATCTATCTATCTATCTATCTATCTATCTATCTATCTATCTATCTTGTCTGTTTCTTATCTATCTATCTATCTATCTATCTATCTATCTATCTATCTATCTATTTATCTATCTATCTATTTCTCTCAGGTGGCGTTCAAAGACTACCCCATTTGCTCTCTACTCTCCTTTTTGTCTCTTTTCTATATTTAATTTCGTTTCTCGCATTCTATCTCCTCTTGCAAAATCATTTCATCTTCGTCTCCTTTCTTCTGTCTTTTCTTCCCTCTTCCACTTTCCCCACCTTCTTATCTATCTATCTATCTATCTATCTATCTATCTATCTATCTATCTATCTATCTATCTATTGAGACGTTTTCGCACAAACTTTTCCATTCAGTTCAAGTCTCTTAGGTAACATCTTAGTAACTACGCATCACCAGTCAATAAAATGAGAAAAGAATAATTCAGATTTTACAAACTCAGTTTTATTACAATAAGAAAAAAGAATTTACTAGACAAATACATACAATCTATATGCAATTTGTAACAAAAGTAAATTTAAAGAAATATAGAATATAATTCTCACATTTAAACAATAAATGATAATAACAGTTACTAGTTCTTTCTGGAAAAGACTTTAAAAAAAATAATTAACACCAATACAAAAGAAAAGAAAAAAAGTATATTTTAGCAGTTCTTCTTTTTCTTCTGTTAATCATTATTTTGGGTCGGTTCAAAAATGACAACAATAGCTAGTTCTTTGTTTAAAAACGTCAAGTAAAATCCACAAAAAATATACTTTTTTGATTTCTTCTCAAAGATTGAAAGAAAGATTACATAAGAGAAGTTTACAATATTAAAGGTATTTTTCTTGAAAAATATAATATTATAATACAGGTTTCGTACCATATTCTTTATGCGCAAATCATTTTTTTCTTTTGGAAAAATTAAATAACAAACTCTGCCGGCTTGAATATATTTTTCTGAAAAAATTTTGTTACAAATTTTCTTTACAACAAATAAACACATTTATACATTGAATAGGATAATCTTTTTTTCTGAATATTCTCGGTTCTTCAGAGAAAAACGGTTAGATGAGAAAACGCCAAACTAGTTTCCAAAAATAAGTAACTTCGCGTTCATTCGAATATTCTCCATGATTCCTTTAAATATGGAGAAACGTGTTTAAAAATTTGCGTGAAATACGCTCATTTCCTTACATTTTCTGTTCTCCAAAGAATTGGATAAAATAAATGGATTGAAATTTTTATTGTTGCAAAATACGCCGACAGGAACAGACACTGACAACATACATACTTTTTAACTTAATCAATGATAACACCAGACTTTCATTCTAGTAATCAGCTGACATAGCAACCGACAACCAACATTGCCAACGAAAAGTAAGGAAACGTTTCAATTCAAATGTTACCGTTTCGTCAGACATATTATATACTAGCAGTATAGCCCGGCGTTGCTCGGGTGTAATGAAAGCTTTAAACTTAATCCATGGTCCTGGAGCTCAGACTCAGCCTAAAGAATATTTGTGTGAAGTTTGGTGAGAATCAGATAAAAATTGTGGATTTGTGTAAAGGACATACAGACAGATAAACAGACACACACACAAACATCTTGCCTTTTTTATATATATGTTATCGATTTTCTGGACTATTGTAAGAACTGCAACCTTGAAACTTTTGAATATCGTTTCTTATGTCTTTGTGTATGAGTGTATCAAATTTGATTAAAATCGGACCACTCCTTCTATAACCCGTTGTTTTCGATTCTCGATTTTCGATATTTATCGGGGGTACCTCGACACAAAATCTAGCTAAGAACATTCGTAGACGTTTATAGTATAACTGTGTAAATTTTCAAGAAAATCGGTTCAGCCGTTTCGGAGTCTATAGGTAACGGACATACACACACATACACACACACACACACACACACAGACAAAGTTCCATTTATAAATAAGTTTAGATCCACTTATTTTATCATGCAAATGTCAGTCAGTTAAGTGCCATACATGAAACACGCTTGGGCGATCATGCCTCGAAAGTCACATGACTGACTGGGCAGAAGATTATCCCGCAGTAGGTTGCCATTGCTTTCTGCGGTAGACTGGTTGCCAGCCAAGGCTATAGAACCCAATATGTTCTGTTATTTAACCCATAACTGGAGGGAAGAGACAGATTAATACCTTTCCCAAGAGTATTTGCGCGTAAGTGAACGCAATGGATTAGACTAGAATTTGAACTCGGTTCCCCGATTTCTCGTTCAGTCGATATCCACTGCGCCACAACGTGCATCCCAAGCAAATGTAAGTGTCATTAATTATAAGATATTAACGTCTGCAAGTACATTTTTATAAATATTCATTATCTTTCATCATGCAAATATAAGCAATTTTAATTTTTAAATATTAGCGTGTCAACATTATCTCTATTTATTTATCAAATTATTTTCCCACTTTGCTTTTTTTAATCCTAAATTTCAAATAAATTTTACATTTTTCTATCAAAAAAAAAAAAAAAAAGAAAAAGGATGAAACAAGAGTGCACAAGGAAGACATATTGATACTTTAAATTAATATCCCTTATTGCATATGGCATATGAATTTAGAGAAAGTAGATAATATGTGAACTCCAAAAACATTCTAAGAGAATATGCTCAGAACCGTACCGAAGTATCAACTTACAATTGCCAAGGATAATCATATTTATTACATACCTTTTTAACTTTAATAAGCAGTTTAAAATTAAAATCGTAAACATTCTTATCTGCAGTTACAAAAATATGTAACAATTCAACTGACTGGCGTATGATACATCGCACGCTAATAGTCTACCTCCTTCTATCGAGCGCCCATAGCTCAGCGGTAAAATCGCCGACTGACTCCAATTCTGTAGGGTTTCAATCCTGGGTAAAAGCTATCGAATGTCTAACCGTACTGATGAGCTGTATGATACAGCGAAAGAGATCTGTCTGCAGATGATTATATATATATATATATATATATATATATATCCGCCACGGTAGGGACGGACTTACATTTTTAATTCAATTCTCTTCATTGTTAATAACTTAAATGTTCTATGTTTACTGTGTGTTAATATTTACTCTTTGATAATGGCTTATGTCAGCCGAAAGCTTAGACCCGATAAAAAAATCAACAATTATTGTGATTTTTTGTTGTCTTTCAACGACATCACCATCAAGTATATCAGACGGTATGAACGGATCCTACACAAAATTAATAGACAAAACTTGTCTATATTATTCAATGAAACCTGCATTAATGAAAAAATGCTGCCAAAATACACACAATATATATATATATTAATCGTCTCGTCCCAAGCAAGGCCTTCTACTGCCACTGTTCCGCTGGGAGTTATATAGGGAAAAGTGATGAGAAAGAGGGGTTATTTATAGGAAATGTCAGGAGGAGGGTAATAGACGTATGAGGATACCGAGGATGTGGCTAGAGTAGATGTAAAAAGAGCTTGTTGTGAGAATGGATGCGAGTTAGTGTGATAGGAGATGTCTATTGACCTTACATTTAAATTCCTGGAGATTGTAGCTGTCGGGGAAGCAAGCATATGGAAGGGAATTCCACCGGTGGGAAGTGCATAAAAAGAGACAGACAAGTTTCATTAAAAATGGCATATAAGATATTATGGTTAAGTTTTTACGTAATAAAAGCAATTTTATATATAACATAACATTTAATAGTAAAAGAATTTTTACTGGTGGATTTTTTTATATAGTGAAGTCAGTCAGTTAAGCGCCATACGCTTTGGGCGATCATGTCTCGAACGAGGCAAGACTGACAGGGCAGAAGATTATCCCGCAGTAGGTAGCCATTGCTTTCTGCGGTAGACTGGTTGCCAGCCAATGCTATAGAACCCAATCTGTCCTATTATTTAACCCCTAACTGGAGGGAAGAGACGGATATTTGTGCGTAAGTGAATGCAAGGAATTCAACTGGAATTCGAACTCGGCTACCCGACTACTCGTTCCGAGCCGATATCCACTGCACCACAACGCACATATACTGATGTAGTGAAAGTATTATTACGAAACTCCACGAGGAAGAACGAACACATCCATTAAAGACCTGTCACTAGGTTGGTTGGTTGGTTGGTTGGTTCATTTAACCAACATATCAACCATCATTAGGTCATTTAATGCTAAAAACCGTATATTTTTCATCCAAAAAAGGTTTTGTTGGTAACATTTTTCATTCAAAAAAGGTTTTGTTGGTAACATTTTTCTTTCAAAAAAAGTTTTGTTGGTAAAATTTTTCATTCAAAAAAGGTTTTGTTGGTAAATACTTTCATTGACCCCAGTTTGGAGGTTAACTATTTACCCATAGGTGGGACCCTAACAGGTGCTACCACTCTGGGTCAGAGTGGACCTTTGGAACAACAGCAATTAATAGGTGGTTCCATGCTCCTCACAACCTCCCAATCAGAGGCCTTGCTGCTGGATGCAGTTTAAGGTCATACTCAGGACCCCTGTCACTAGGAAACTGAAAATCAGCCTTATTAATATCAGGTACAATTTTTTGCGGAAACTCAAAAGCACTGGGGTTCATACATTTCATTAATTACATGTGACCTATATACTTAAGCACATCTTCACCCGACAATCCATGAACAGAAATGCCGTTATGTTGAACACCAAAAGATCCACCAACTTATAAGAAATATTTGTTAGATGTTCAACAATGTTTTCTAACCCACTTCAATGAAATATCAAATCCAAATTGTCATCCAATAAATAACGTTCACATTCATGTCATTTTTCAAACACTGGTTTCAATTTTAGGCCATAAAAGATCTTTATCATCGACTTGAAAACACGGATTAAAATTTACTGGAGATTTATTTCATTCAGGGGATAAAGCCACTGCATGTTTTCTACTTTCACATTATCAACAAGGTTTCTGAAGATCTATTCTACCCGGATAATTACCCGAAATATGTGAAGGAACAATACACAAATTGTGCATTCTTCTTCTTCTTCTTCTTCTTCTTCTTCTTCTTCTTCTTCCATGTGCCCTGTCCTTTCAGGACGTAGGGGATCATGGTTCTCCACGTCTCCCTATCCCTGGTGGCTCTTAGCACACCATCTCCTGTTACACCATGCAACCCTCGCTCTGTCATCCACCTGATCAGGTCCTTCAAATATGTTATCCACTGCTTTCCTCTGTCTCTTTCTCCCTCTATTTGGCCTGTTAGTATCAGGTTCTCTAGGCCCTCCTTCCTCATTGCATGTCCTAGAAACTTCAGCTGTTTTTTTTCCTGATGTTCAGTATTAATTTCCTTTTCGTTTTCATCCTTTCGAAAACCTCATCATTGCTTACATGCTCGATCCATGATATTCGCAGCATCCTTCTGGAGAACGACATTTCAGTTGCTTCAAGTTTTTCCTTCATCTTCGATGATATTGTCCAGCATTCACTACTATATTGAAGAACTGATATCACATAGCAATCTAGTACTCTCTTCTTTGTTTCTAGCAAAATCGTCCAGTTTTCTAATACTTTACTCAACTTCTGGATTGCTTCCTTCGCCATGCAAATTCGCCTTCGGATCTCTGTGTCACACTTTCCGTCTTCTGTTAGAACACTTCCCAGGTATTTAAATTTTTGCACCTGCCTGATTTTAGTATCCCCCACCTGTATTTGGCATTTTGGGCTGCCCTTTTTGCTGATGACCATGCATTCGGTTTTCTTGCAGTTTATTTGTAGTCTTTTCTTATCACTCTCTTCTAACCGTACTGATGAGCTGTATGATACAGCGAAACAGATCTGTCTGCAGATGACTATATATGTATATATATATATATATATATATATATATTAATCGTCTCACCCCAAGCAAGGCATTCTACTGCCTTTGTTGCGCAGGGGGTTACATAGGAGAAAGTGATGGGAAAGAGGGTTTAGTTATAGGAAATGTCAGGAAAAGGGTAACAGACGGATGAGAATACCGAGGATATGGGTGAAGGAGATGGAAAAAGAGCTTGTTGTGAGAATGGATGCGAGTTAGTGTGAAAGGAGATGTCTATTGAGCTTACATTTAAATTCCAGGAGATTGTAGCTGTCGGGGAATTAAGTATATGGAAGGGAATTCCACAGGTGGGAAATGCGTAAAAAGAGGCATACAGGTTTCATTAAAAATGACATATAAAACATGAGACCTTCTGTTGGAGGTTTTGCATTTTCCTTTCTGTGTCTGCTATCAGCACTGTATCATCTGCATACCTTATGTTTTTTCAAATTGTGGCTTCCGATGATGTATCCTGGCATAACTTCTAGGGTCCTCAGAATAGTCTCGCTGTAGAAACTACTCGATTGTAAAGGCTCTTTCAAAAAAAGGAAATATTTTGCACATAAAGTCACAATGTGAATTATTGTTACAGAGGTCACACTTATAAAACACAAGGGATGGTTTCACATAAAAGTTTTGTAAGGTACTGAGATTTTTACTTCGAATATTAGATTTAAACTTCGTGGAAGTAAAAGATTTAATCATGTTTATTTGTTTAATAGAACCAGAAAATGTACGCTTGATTATTTGCAAAGTCTTGATGATATCGGATAATTTTCAAATATTTCATTTAGAGATTGATAATTAGTTCTGACATATCTAATTATTTCCCTTTTCAATAAGACAGGTAATTTTTCTAACACAACATAACTCATTTACTTATTACCCGGCTTTGAAGAAATCCAGTGAAAATTAATTCTTAAGCTCATATACTTGTGCTTTTAGTTTTATAAGGAAGAGTTTTAAAGTATCAATTCCGTTCTCAGGCAATATCTTCGAATCGATTATTGTTTTGACTTTTTTTAATCGTATCTCCCCGAGCAAGGCGTTAATGCCACTGATGTGTAGGGGGCTACATATGTGTAAAAAGATTAATTAGAAGAAAGTGAAGAGGATACGAACCAGTTAGAAAGGAGCAAGAGAAGGATGGGAATACAGGTGTGATGATAGTTGCAAAGGTGGAGAGAAAGGAAAGAATATACAGGGTGGTGAAAGAACTAGAGTCAAATGGTTAATAGATGAGTATTGACATTGCATTTAAATTCCTGGAGGTTGTAGCCGTCAGGAAAGCAAGAATATGGAAGCGAGTTCCACAGGCGGGAAGTGCGAGAGAAAAAGCTGCAGGAGTAGAATTATCGTCTGCATTGTGTTAATCTAACTGTGAATGGGTGGGACTCAGTTTCCCATCTGGTTGCATGAGTAAACAGTTGTTGCAGATCCACCAGTGACTTAAGTTCGTTGGAGCAGAAGCCACGAAAGTATTTATAGAACAGACAAACGGAGGCCACATCTCGTCGGTGGAGAAGTGGCTGTAGTCGAGCCGCCAAGTCGGTACCTATATTTATAATATAATATTACTGGTAGTTATATTTTAATTTGTATTAATAAGTATGATTTACCATTTATTTTATACCGTAAATACATCCCATTATCTTTAAAACTAAATTTAATCCTAAATTTCCATGTCATGTTTTTCTAAGAAAGCAGATGAATTGCAATAGACGCTGGTGTCGATCTAAGACGTTAAATTAAACTTCCTTTCTCCTTTTAACCGTTCGCCCTCATTTCCTTTTCTTTTTCTATTTCTTTTTTTCCGTTTATGATTTTTCTATATTTTTCTTTTTCTTTCTTTCTTTTGTTTTTGAATGGGCCAGGAAATGTTTTTCGTAGATTGCCGTTACAAATATTTATTCTCGGTATGGGCACGTGAGTGTCTGTATGTCATTCTTTTACGGAAAATTTTTAATATTAACTGCTGTATCATTTGGGTTTGACGAGCAGCATTTTTTGGGGCTGCGAAATACATATTACCCATGAAATTGTAAAATATCTAAATTTTCTCTAGATTATATTACTATGTTAAATTAAATAAATAAATTTCCCATTGTTCTTTTGAGTTCCTCTCTATCGGAATTTACTTGATTTAAATACCAAATATTCTAAGGTATATATATATATATATATATATATATATATATATATATATATATATATCGAGGCAGCAAATAATTTTCTAAACATATACTGTTAAATATAAAAGACAATGAATGTCTATTATGTTTAATCATGAGCCGTTCTAAACGTTACCTTGCATTTGACTACATGGTTTTGTTGTCATTTCGCGCTATCACGCGGTGTGACGTCATAGAACCGCATTGCAAATTTAAGAACTGCGTTTGTTATTTTTGGTAACTATTGCCGTGGCCAAGCGGAGTTTTATGTCAACACAAAATAAAATCGTCGGTGATGGTGGATGTTATGGTATTACCGTCTAAATAGCCTCTCTGGGGATGGCTCATGTGAGCCGAAAGCTTAGAAGCAAATTAATAAAAAATTATCCAAATGCTGGAGAATTTTTGTCTTTATTTTCAACTGAAATTAAAGCCAAAATACGACGTTTAGAACGGCTCATGAATAAACATAACAAATATTCATTGGCTCTTATATTTAACAGTATATGTTTAGAATATATATATATATATATATATATATATATATATATTCAGAAATTATAACATGGATATGTTACAATATCACTACAAAATAGCTATTTTGTTTAAACACTTCTTGAGTCTTGTCTAGTGATGTGGTTTATTTTAAATTGAATTGTTTTAAAAGGTTAAAAACAAACAAGATCATTTAATCAAGGAGGCATTGTTGGATATAAAATGTGGACCAATCAGAGTAAAGCAACTTCTAATTTGAAGAATATGTGAGCAGACTTAAAAATAATCTTGGTGGGCATTGGTATTAAAATTTGATTAAATTGAGATTAGTATTATTAATTAACTATTATATCTACTTTATTCTTGTTGCGAAATTAAAAAAAAGATTTTAGTTTAACAATTCAGTAGATCTAGAAAGTTATTCATATATTAAACGAGGAAGAGAAAGAACGTATACATAAATACACCTACAAACATCCACACATGGAAAATAGACGAGTATATTCACAAAAACTGGCAAACACATATACAGATTAATACACCCACGCATATATACATACACAAATTATAAGATTTAGCCTGTATCGACTTGTCCATTAATTTTTAAACAGACTAAATTGCTACATATTGGATACAGTCAAGGCGAATTCATAACGTTACCAACCCTATTATTAGCTCTACTTTGTATTGAGCACTTTTTTAAAAAGTAGTGTTTCTTTGGACAAGGAATATTATTCCACCCATACTTGCATATATACATACATATATATATATACACTATAGTCATACGTAGACAGATATGTTTCGCAGCTCATCAGTACGGCTTAAACGCCGTTGGCTTCCTAAGCCAGGATCGAAACCCATCCGAATCGGCGTCAGTCGGCGATTTTACCCCTAGACCACGAGCGTCCAGTAGAAGAAAGCAGACTTTTTTAGCGCGTATAAACACGCCCAATAGCTAGAGTGATCTAATTCGTTATTGAATGAGCGATGTGTGTGTGTGTGTGTGTGTGTGTGTGTGTGTGTGTGTGTGTGTGTGTGTGTGTGTGTGTTTCTTTTAACTTTATGAAGACAGAATTGGAAGTTGTTAGCAAAAGAAAAACTGGAAAATGATTTAACAGAGAACACAAAATATGACACGAAAATCCGAAGACTCATTAATTTAGCGAAATAAACTTTACAAAAGCTAATCTAAATATTTTAAAACAGGAAATTTCTTTAAAAGCAACAATATTCTTGAATTGTTATAGTAAAATCAGTCTTCCTATAGAGTAATAACTGCTAGGCAATCAATTCCCAGAGACTTGAGGATACAGAAATGTGGTTCCTCAGAAGGATGCTGAGCATGTAATAGTAAGCGACGACGAAGTTTTTTTAAAAAAAAGAAAATAAAAAGGATATTTATACGTAGGATCAGAAAGAGGGAGTTGAAATATCTAGGGAATATAATGAGGAAAGAAAGCTTAGAAAATTTAACACTCACAGGATAGGCAATAGGGGGAGATGCTTTTTATCTGTGGGTAAATTTTCCACTATTCTCTGCCAATATAGGAGGACGAAAATATTACATAACAGTCCAGTACTTTTTTTTTTCCTTTTTAAATACAGGGAAGTGGACATCTAAATAGATCTTGTGCAGGATCCAGTTACAATGTGATATGATTTGTAGCTCATTGTCCGGTATACACGGCATCACCGTCAAGACTGCGTGAGTCAGAGCCGATTAATCTTTAAAACAGAAGCGCTATTTCGGCTGTTTTTCCTCGCAAGAAAACGATACTTACTTTGATAACCAGAATGAAGCCATATTTCTTTTACTTTCGCTCAGGTGTACGATGGGGTGCTAAAAATGGTCTGTCCTACCATCTCCACAAAATAAGATCAAATCAATGAATATTTTTGCTTCTTTTATTTTGCTTATTTTTTTGCTTAATTTTTTTGTCGGGGAATCATTTACATTTACATTTACAAAATGGCCACGGTTGGTGGGAGGTTTATTGAACATTCCCTAAGTTTGGAAAGTTAATCTGCTCTTCAATATAATTAGAGATAATGCTTGTCTACAGAGGATTGATTTATGCAAATTTGAGTCGCGTCATCATCGAGTTTTTTTTTGTTTCTTTTTTCTGTATGTCGTTAAAATATATCGAAACATCTCTGTACTGCGACTTTCCAAAATATTAAATAAAATTATTAGTTTGATTTTAAGTTTTATTTAATGGTATATCAACCTCTGTGGTTTATTTAATGGCAAAATGGTGCGGTTTTAAGGTATTTTTTTAATGTTCGGTTATAGTGAGAAGATTGATTTTAATGAAAAAATTTTAAAAAATGTTTTTGTATTTTAGAAAACTGAAGATATCTTCTAGTTTTGTATTAAAAAATGTAATGCTGATAATAATTTTTCCTTCAAAAATGGATTAAGGTAATGATTTTTTTTCCTTCAAAAATATATATTTTTCTATAAAGTCTATTTTCACATATATATTTCTATAAAAGTCTATTTTTATACTTTGATAGTGTTTTGACCCCAATTTGGGTGTTAACTATTTGCCCATAGCGGGGATCCTAACAAGAGCTACCACTCCGACTCAGGGTGTATCTGGGAACATTAAGAGGTGGTTCTATGCTCCTCACAACCTCCCAATTGCTGCCGGTTGCAGTTTAACGTCGTACCCAGGATCATTATAAGGAGATAAAAAGCTTATATATACAAAATTTAAGATAAAAATTTCAGCTGATGACCTTGTCTGACTACGGACTTATTGATCTACATTCGTACGAAAGCCTTCTAGGAAAGATACAAGACATACACAAGAATAATACATATATATATATTAATTCACACGGTACTATATTAAATACTCGTATCTGAAATAGATGACTATTTTGTATTTTTAAATAGTGCGTATTGCATCTATCTATAGCGTCATTTCTCTACATGCGCCCCCCCCCCACAATTTGAGGGAGAAATCAGTGTTTCATTATGAGTGCATTAGCAATTAACGAAAAATAACATCGCATTAAGCAAGGCACACGTTTCCCTTTTGCAAGGCAAGCGTATCTTCTTCGAAAGCCATATATAATTTCTCGAAAGCCATGTATATATATATATATATATATATATATATATATATATATATGGACTCTCCCGTCGATTTCGACTTATGAGCGTCAAACTCGATTAGACTACCACACAAAGAAATGTTTAAAGTGGAGAAGGCTTGTGTAGCACCATCCACACTTTTTGGAAATGCTGATAACAAACAATCGGATGAACAACAGACCTCAGTTATTTAACCCATAACTGGAGTGAAGGGACGGATTAATACCTTCCCCAAGGGTACCACTGCGTAAGTGAATACAAAGTGTTCGACTGGAATTGGAACTCGGCTCACCGATTTACCCCTCCGAGCCGACAGCCACTGCACCACAACGCACATTCGTCAATAACGCTTACAGCACCTGGTATTCCCAAGCGGTCATCCATCTAAGTAATGACCAGGCTCAACGTTGCTTAGCTTCGTTGATCGAGCGAGAACCGGTGTATTCAGCGTGATATGACTATATATATATATATATATATATATATATATATATATATGTACTCCTGATCAAAATTTTAAGACCACTTAAAAATCTTTAAAAAGAGTTTTTTTTTTTAAAGATAGATTTTAAACTCCTCCCACTTAAGGTTACCAATATTACAATTTAAAAGGTTATGGAAACAAAAAGTTACATTCCAAACATTTTATTTAGAAATTTACACTTTTATAAAATGAGGCGATTTACGCATGATCAAAATTATAAGACCAGGGGTATAAATTGTTAACTCTATGGTAATTCCAAAGTTTTTATTTCAGTTAGAGATTAGCAATCACTGTGTATGGTGTTACCATGCCTAAAGCAAGCAAACTTACCGCAGTTGAGCGTTCTCGAATTCTAGAATTCCATGAGCAAGGTTTGTCACAGCGGGCGATCGCAGCTAAGGTGAATCGCAGTAAAACTGTGATTTGTAACTTTCTCCTGCATTGAGTAAGAGAATAAAACGGGTTGTTATGTAAGAGGAGGGACTTTCTTCTAGTCAAATTAAGGCAGTCACAGATGCTGATTGCAGTCCTGTAACCATCAGATGACACTTACGACAAAAAGGCATGGTAAATAAAAAGCGTCAATAAATTCCTCGTCTGCTTCCACGTCACAAGGTGGACCGCTTAAAGTTTGGTCGTGAATACCAAACATGGGACGCTGAGAAGTGGAAGAAAGTCCTGTTTTCTGATGAGAAAAATTCAATCTAGATGATCCTGATAGCTTCCAATGATATTGGCATCACAAAATATGCCTCCTGAAATTTTCTCCACACGTCATAGTGGTGGAGGGTCCCTAATGGTATGGGGTGCCTTTTCTTACTGAGGGACGATAGAGCTCCAGGTGGTGCAGGGTTGTCAAACAGCGGCTAGTTATGTTAGCATTCTAAAAAGGCATCATTGATGATGGAGGGCCATCGTTTGTGTGTGGATGGATGGTTATTCCAACAGAATAATGCTGCAATCCACGCTGCAAGACGGACCTTGACCTTTCTACAAGAAAATGGGGTCCATCTCTTGGGACATCCTGCATGCTCATCAGACTTGAACCCACTACTCCTACATGTTACCGAATGGTTTCGAAAGCGCCATGACACGTTGATGAAGCGTCTCTGCATGAATAATGTCTTCTACATAAATCCATTGCTTTAGGTGGTTCCACAATTGAAAATTCCAGCACTGAGGTCATGGAAACGTGCAGACAATTGTACGGTAGGTTGGTGCTGACAACTCCCACCAAACATCCTCCTAACCCATGACATGTCATCAAAAATATCTTTGTGTGAAAAAGGAAAATAAAACATATTTTATATTTTATTTTCATATGAGTCCGTTCCATTGTTTTTCAACTGCGGCGTTTGTTGCAGTTTATTGTGTTACACTGACGGGGATGACGAAGGAAACAAAAAAGATGAAGAAGAAGATTATGAAATGTTTATGTGAAATTGATTACAGTGAAGGTCGGGTTGAGTGTTCTCTGACGAAATGAAATTGAAATATTTGTGTGAAGATGTCGAGTTGAATGGCCCCGACAAAGTGATTTATGATTTGAAAAGCTTAATGGTCGCCCAAGAAATTTGAGAAAAATCGCCGTAGCCATCGCAGTGAAAACCGCCGAATTAATGCAGTATAATTTCGATCATTATTCGACATCGTGATTACTTCAGGGGTCGTCTAGTCGTCATTATTTATCGTTTGTCCAGACACCGTGGTCCCAGGATTTGTTTGAGAAAAATTTCTTCCGTCCTAAAAGAAACTAATTTACACGTAAAAGCTAACATTTCCTCCTGACACAACCTGCATACGTCACCACGATTGTATCAGTCACATAAGAGCCATACGTGATACACGCTTGGGCGATCATGTCTCTTTCGAGACATGACTGACTGGGCAGAAGATTATCCCGCAGTAGGTTGCCATTGCTTTCTGCGGTAGACTAGGCTATAGAACCCAATCTGCCCTGTTATTTAACCCAAAACTGGAAGGAATAGACAGATTAATACCTTTCCCAGGAGTATTTGCGCGTAAGTGAATGCAATGAATTCGACTGGAATTCGAACTCGGCCCCCCGATTGCTCGTTTCGAACTGATATCCAATGCTACACAACGCACATCTTTTACCATTGTATAGGTTGGCTATTTTCACTATGCTCCAAATTATGTCAGGTTCTTTTCCAGTGTTCAATTTTAATTTACAGAATTTGTTACAATTTTTCTTTTTAAATGTTGGTTGGTTATTTTGTTTTATGGCATATCAACCTCGGCGGGTCATTTATTGCCAACTAAATTTTATTTATTTATTGCTGGTAATACCTTTTTTTTCTTTCAACAATTTATTGTTGTTTTTATATAGGTTTTGTGTCTAGTAATACATTTTTCTTTTCGAGTATCAAGATTAATTGGGATTTGTTTTTAAGGGCAGGGTCCCCTAGTCCTACCCTGTTATTTAACCCATAACTGGAGGTAAGGGACGGATTAATACCTTTCCCAAGGGTACCAGTGCTTAAGTGAATGCAATGTATTCCACTGGAATTCGAACTCGGCTCACCGATTTCTCTTTCCGAGCCGATATCCACTGCACCACAACGCACATCCGTCACTAAACGCTTACATCACCTGATATTCCCAAGCGGTCACCCATCTAAGTACTTACGCATTTTAAATGTAGATTTATGATTATTCCATCTGTTTTTAAAAATGTCTTTAGTAGACCCCAAATATGTTTTCTTTGTCCATCTATGTCATGGAGTTCCACTTTGTAAAAAAAATCCTTTTGTTTTCTGAAATTGACTGGTGGCAGTGGTTGAGGCCAGTGGCGAGTCTATTGAATAATTTTTTGTTTTTAAATAAAATTTCGTTAGTATTGCAAACTTTTAGTAAATATATTTGCTAAAATGATATGTCAGAGTAATTTTCATTTTTGGGTCATTTAGACCAAAATTCATAACACTCCTCTTCCTCTCTCTCTCTCTCTATATATATATATATATATATATATGCACGGGTGATCTGCCAGGTAGGTTTTTATTGATTGTTTTCCACTTCTTTATCAGTCATGCGCAACCTTTTCCGATCAGTGGCCCGCATGAGACATTCTCTTCTAACAAAGTATAAAAATCGTATATTTACGTAAGTCAAGGAGAAGTGTTCGTTAAAGAGGCTAAGGTTATTTAGATAAACTTCATTGAGTCGGTGCTAGATAACTGTCTTAAGAAAGAAAATATTGAGTAATTATTTCTTAAGTTCCTTATTTGTTTTTTTTTTCTTTTGGATGGTGGTGTCTAACGACACAATTAGCATTCCCTTCTTTTTTTTTTTTTTTTTGCTTCATCCGTGTTCGTGAAAATCTTTTTGTTATCCGTCAATAGCTTCTTTTATAGGAAATCCAGGAAATGTTATTGCCTGGCATTACTTATTAATTTCTTAAAAGTAATTCAACACGTTCGAAAGTGGTCGGCTGCTCACAAGTCAGCCGTATATATTTTTACGGACATATGAATATCTCATCACGTGCAAGAAAGACGTAATTAAATGTTCACACGCCATTACAGACGTCTACCATATTTTTTAGTCCTTCGTTTTTTTATTTATCTAACTCTTCACTCATTTACACTATTAATATTCGGACTGTTGTCGTCATCTTTTATCACAACGTATCTAAACTTATTTTTAAATGGAACTTTGTCTTTGTGTGTGTGTGTGTGTGTGTGTGTGTGTGTGTGTGTGTGTGTCCGTTACCTATAGACTCCGAAACGGCTGAACCGATTTTCTTGAAAATTTACACAGTTGTACTATAAACGTCTACGAATGTTCTTAGCTAGGTTTTGTGTCAAGGTACCACCGATAAATATTGAAAATTGATAATCGAAAAATCGGGTTATAGAAGGAATGGTCCGATTTTAATCAAATTTGATACACTCATACACAAAGACATAAGAAACGATATTCAGAAGTTTCAAGGTTGCAGTTCTTACAATAGTGCAGAAAATCGATAATATATATATAAAAAAAGGCAAGATGTTTGTGTGTGTGTCTGTTTAGCTGTCTGTATGTTCTTTATACAAATCCACAATTTTTACCCGATTCTCACCAAACTTCACACAAATATTCTTTAAGCTGAGTCTGAGCTCCAGAACCATCGATTAGTTTTAAAGCTTTCATTACACCCGAACAACGCCGGGCTATACTGCTAGTCGGACATAATTGCCATTCATATAAATGGTGTGAATAATAACAACTCCATGTCCCAGAAAATTATATTCAATTATTTTAAACTCAAGAGTTTAAACTCGATATTCTCGTCATGTCCACTGCGAGATTTCTCCTCGAAGGCATGAATACAATTGCAATAAACTAAACGCCCGATAACAGTTATAGGCAGACTAAAGGATAAACATTTAAAATGTATAAGACTTCGAATTTTGTTTGGATAATTCAACATTAAGTTTAATTTTTGCATGTTTTTTAAAAATTATTTCAGCCAAAATAACGTCGTGTCGCCACTAGTGCACAGAGGGTTACAGTGAGAGAAAACACTGGATACAGTGGGTACTGAAGAAATGATAAAAGATGAACGGGATTCAAGAAGATAGAAGATGGCAACTGACGTTGCATTTAAATTTTTGAAGATTGTAGCTATCAAGGAAGAGAAAATACTGGGTAAAAAGAGTATTGAACGAAAGAAGGTTATTCAGGAAGGGATAAAAAATGAACGCGATTCAAGAAGATAGAAGATGGCAACTGACGTTGCATTTAAATTTTTTCGAGATTTTAGCTATCAAGTAAGAAAAAAGACGAGGTACAAAGGGTATTGAAGAAAGGATATAAGATGAATGGGATTCAAGAAGATAAAAGATGACAATTGACATTGCATTTAAATTTTTTCGAGATTTTAGCTATCAAGTAAGAAAAAAAACGAGGTACAAAGGGTATTGAAGAAAGGATATAAGATGAATGGGATTCAAGAAGATAAAAGATGACAATTGACATTGCATTTAAATTTTTTCGAGATTTTAGCTATCAAGTAAGAAAAAAGACGAGGTACAAAGGGTATTGAAGAAAGGATATAAGATGAATGGGATTCAAGAAGATAAAAGATGACAATTGACATTGCATTTAAATTTTTTCGAGATTTTAGCTATCAAGTAAGAAAAAAGACGAGGTACAAAGGGTATTGAAGAAAGGATAAAAGATGAATGGGATTGAAGGAGATAAAAGAAGGCAATTAACGTCGCATTTAAATTTTTTAAGGTTGTAGGTATCAGGAAAGTAAGTAAACGGAAGCGAGTTCCAAAACTGGGAAGTGCGAGAAAATAAACTGTTAGAGTATAAGAGGCGGTTACATTTAACTATTCGGACGGTAAAAGATGGGACTTGGATGCCAACCTAATATAATCACTTACTAAGTAGTTAATTATGCGGATGAAACTACCACTTACTCCCCTCGCAATAGGAAATCTACCAAGGCTGACAAAGTTAACCTAGCTGCTTCTCTTGAAAATGACCTCAAATCTAAAATGTTCAAGCCATTTCCTATCCAAATGGGACAGTATCCTTCAGTCGAAAATGTTAAAATGGCATCATCAGGAGGAATTAATTAATTCCTTAGAGTGCAGCTATAACGGTAACACTGGACACAAAATATTCAGTTTGTTAAGTGCCATACGTGATACAGGCTTTCGATCCATAACTGACTAGGCAGATTTTTCTACGGTAGGTTGCCATTTCTTTCCGCCATAGACTGGTGTCCAACCAAGGCTATAGAACCCAATCTGTCCTGCAATTCAATATTTTTATCCACATCAGCCAGTTAAGTGCCGTAGGTGAAACACGCTTGGGCGTTCCTGTTTCTTTCGAACCATAACTTACTAGGCAGAAGATTTTTCCGCGGTACGTTGCCATTTCTTTCCACTGTAGACTGGTTTCCAACCAAGGCTATAGAACCCAATCTGTTCTGCAATTATATATTTTTATCCACATCAGCCAGTTAAGTTCCGTACGTGAAACACGCTTGGGCGTTCCTGTTACTTTCGAACCATAACTTACTAGGCAGAAGATTTTTCCGCGGTAGGTTGCCATTTCTTTCCACCGTAGACTGGTGTCCAACCAAGGCTATAGAATCCAATCTGTCCTGAAATTCAATATTTTTGTCCACATCAGTCAGTTAAGTGCCGTACGTGAAACACGCTTGGGCGTTCCTGCTTCTTTCGAACCATGACTTACTAGGCAGAAGATTTTTCCGCGGTAGGTTGCCATTTCTTTCCACCGTAGACTGGTTTCCAACCAAGGCTATAGAACCCAATCTGTTCTGCAATTCAATATTTTTATCCACCTCAGTTAGTTAAGTGCCGTACGTGATACACGCTTTGGCGATTCTGTTACTTTCGAACCATGACTTATTATGCAGAAGATTTTTCCGCGGTTGGTTGCCATTTCTTTCCACCGTAGACTGGTGTCCAACCAAGGCTATAGAACCCAATATTTCCTGCGATTCAATACTTTTATCCAGATCAGTCAGTTAATTGTTATACATGATCCACGCTTGTGCAATCATGGTTTTTACGAACCATGACTTACTAGGCACAAGATTTTCCCACAGTTGTTTGCATTTGTTTCTTCGCAAATATTACGGGCGTAAAATGTGGAAAAATAAAGAAGTATTCCTTATGTTTATGTCAAGAAACTACTTGAACTTGCTTGACTACTACAGTCTTTTCGATGGTAAATCATAGAAAGTTGACTAATACTACAGGGTGTGACAGAAACATATTCCTCATCATTTGTAAGTAATTTGCTAGATTAAGTCACTAGTCATTTCTACTAAAGTTTTAATGTTGAGTGGAGGGGTATTTCTTGGAGGTATTTGTTGGAAGTATTTAATCGAGGATGTGCGTTGTAGTGCAGTGGATATCGACTCGGAACGACAAATCGGGGTGCCGAGTTGGAATTCCAGTTGAATTTATTGCATTCACTTACGCGCAAATACCCTTGGGAAAGGTATTAATCCGGCTCTTCCTTCCAGTTATGGTTTAAATAACAGGACAGATTGGATTTTGTAGCCTTGGTCAGCAACCCGTCTACCGCAAAAAGTATGGCAACCTACTGCGAGAAAATCTTCTGCCCAGTCAGTCATGTCTCTTTCGAGACATGATCGCCCAAGCGTGTTTCACGTATGGCACTTAACTGACTGATATGTGGGATGTATTACGTGGTGGTATACAGAGTATCTTTTGTAGGTATATGTGAGAAGAATTTCAATGAGGTATATATGTTATTTCATGCGAGAAGTATTTCATGAGGGTATATGTGGGAAGTATTTTGTGGAGGTATATGTTGGAGTCATGTCTTGGAGGTATATGTGGGATGTATTTCATGGTGGTATATGTATTAAGTATTTTTGGAGATATATGTAAGAAGTATTTCATTGATATATACGTTAGAATTATTTATTGAAGGTATATGTGGGAAGTATTTCATGAAGATATATGTGGTAAATATTTCAGAAAGGTATATGGAGGATGTACTTCAAGGTGGTATATGTAGTAAATATGTTTTGGAGATATATCTGTGAAGTATTTCAATGAGGTATATGTGGTATTTCCTATATGTGAGAAGTATTTCACGGAGGTATCACTGGGAGGTTTTTCTGTTGCAAGATGTATTATTGTAGCAATAATTCGTTTTGGAAATTGGACAGTATGAGAAAGTCAGGCATTCGCATCATCAATTTTACCCAGTTGGTCAGTCTTTTCCTTTCTATGCTTTATATCAACGATCTGCTAAATCGTATTCTCAGGTCGTTAATAAATATCTATGCTGATGATAACACAGTTCATGGTGGCAATTTCGACAATCAAGATGGGCTGAGTCTTGCTGCTGACCTCTCTCCTGAGGGACCTCCGAGAGATTAATACAGAAATCACTTGCCTGCAAATAAAAATCATATCATTGTTTCAGCATCAACGTTCTGGGTTTGTGCTTTCTCTATTAATGACGAAAGGATCCACTCTCAAGGAAAACCCATGCTTTGAATTTTACTCCAGATGCGAGTTGGGGTGCAGTGGATATCGGCTCGGAACGAGAAATCGGAAGGCCGACTTCGAATTATAGTTAATTTCCTTGCATTCACTCACGCGCAAATACACTTGAGAAAGGTATTAATCCGTCTCTTCCCTCCAGTTATGGGTTAAATAATAGAACAGATTCGATTCTATAGCAACCAGTCTACCGCAGAAAATAATGACAACCTACTATGGGATAATCTTATGCCCAGTCAGTCATATCTCTTTAAAGACATGATCGTCCAAAGCGTGTATCACGTGTAGCACTTGACTGACTGACTGAATATAATAGTTGGAATCATGAGTAAGGCTTATACTGGTCATAAAATGGGGGATCGGTTTCCTATTGTTATGCAGTAATAAACTGATCCACTTCTAATTACAACATAATAATATAATATATCGCTTCTCCTTCTAGCTATGAGTCAAATAACAGGACAGATTGGGTTCTATAGCCTTGGTTGGCAACCAGTCTACCACAGAAAATAATGACAATCTACTGTGGTATAATCTTATGCCCAGTCAGTCATGTCTCTTTATATACATGATTGCCCAAGCGTGTATCACATATGGCGCTTAACTGATTGATATTCCAGACCTCAAGTGAAACACATATATTCGATTCAGAGCTGTTAATACGGTGACATTGGAAAGAATACCGTTGAAGGTCAGAAACAATGTAGGCTTCACCATAACCTCTTAGACGACACTTGCGTTCCAATGAACGTTCTAAATAAACTTAATTTCACGATTTTAGAAAAAAGACTGAATTAAATCAAACATTACTCGTGTGACACCGGATCCCTAGAGCTTTTTACACAATCTTTAAGGATCCTCTTCTTTTATGTGCCATGTCCTTTCAGGACGTAGGCGATCATGTTTTCCACATCTTCCTGTCCCTAGTGGCTCTTCGCACGCTTTCTTCTGTTGCACCATGCAACCCTCGTTCCGTCATCCACATGATCAGGTTCCTCAAATATGTTATCCGCTGCTGACCCCTCTCTCCTTTTCCCTCTATCTGGCCAGTTAGTAACACGTTTTCTAAGCCCTTCTTTCTCATTGCATGTCCCAGGAACCTTAGTTGTCTCTTCCTGATGCTGAGTATTAATTTCCTTTTCGTCTCTATACTTTCCAAAACCTCGTCATTGCTCACATGTTCGGTCCATGATATCCGCAGCATCCTTCTGTAGAACCACATTTCAGCTGCTTCAAGTTTTTCCTTCATTTTCGAAGATATTGTCCAACACTCACTGTCATATTGAAGAACCGACATCACATAGCAATCCAGTACTCTCCTCTTTGTTTCTTATGAAATTGTCCTGTTTCTTAATACTTTACTCACCTCCTGGAATGCTTTTTTCGCCATGCCAATTTGTCTTCGGATCTCAGACAAATCTTATACCAGGTAAAAGTGGAAATGGTCAGTTGCCAATGATGCTCCAGGAAGTACTTAACACTTTACAAGAATAAGATCAAACCAAAACATTGGGTATTTTTCTATTATCTAGGCAGTAGCTACCCAATAATCGCTTTCCAGTCTTTAAAATACCACATATACATGATCCTGAAGTGTAAGAAGCTGATTAATGTTCCTTTTGTTCGGCCTTGTGTCAGACTTAACCGAACTCCCTACAACTTACAAGTTTTATGCAGAATTTATAATCAGAAGGTTTTCATCAACAGAAGTTTGGTTGTCAGTTGGAATGTGTGGATTAGTGTAGAATAGTGGAATGTTAAAATATAAATTTATCAAAAGGAGGAATAACACAAGTTGTAGAAGCCAATGTGCAATTAGAAAAATTAAGAGGTTAAGGGTAGAGTTCGTACAAAATGTTTCTAGTAGTAATTGTTGAAATAGATAAGGAGAAAGAGAAAGAGGACAATGTCCGGGTCGCTTGAAGTTTGAAATTACACTTTAGATGTGTGTCTCTCTTTCGCTGCTCCCACCTCTCTGACTCTTGACTGACGACGAGGTCATTTATATAGTCTTTTTGAATTTCGCACTGGATCGCCAAGTCCTTCCAAGTCTTACAAGTCGCTCCCATTGGTCAAAAATCATTTTAACACCTAATTGCGAAATCTGGTTTCAAGCACATGGTCAATCCTTTTTCGATTTAGGAAAACCAGGATTTCACACGTCATTGTGAGTTTTTGTAAAAGTGAAGAAGAAGATTGATTTTAATTAATTTTTTGTCCGCTACACGTTTATTATTGGCAGACATAATTTTAACCACATCGGTGTAGGGAGCTGGTTAATGTTTCTTGGATTCGGCCTTGTGTCAGACTTAACCGAACTCCCGACAGCTTACAAGTTTTATGCAGAGTTATAATCATCAGAAGGTTTTTCATCATCAGAAGGTTGGTTATCGGCAGGTTATAACATGTGGAATTGTGTGGAATAGCGTAAGAAGAATAAAATGTACGTTTTTCATTTTAAAATAGAAATTTATTAAAGAGAAAGACTAACATAAGTTGTAGAAATTAATGTTCAGTTAGAAACATTATTAAGAGGTTAAGGGTAGAGTTCGTACAAAATGTTCTAGTAGTAATTGTTGAAAGAGATGAGGAGAAAGAGAAAGAGGACAATGTCCGGGTCGCTTGAAGTTTGAAGTTACATTTTAGATGTGTGTCTCTCTTTCGCTGCTTCCATCTCTGCCTCTTGACTGACACCGAGGTCATTTATATAGTCTTTGTGAATTTCGCACTGGATCGCCAAGTCCTTCCAAGTCTTACAAGTCGCTCCCATTGGTCAAAAATCATTTTAACACCTAATTGCGAAATCTGGTTTTGACTTTTTTCTTAAACACAGGGTCAATTTTTTTTCTATTTGGGATAACCAGGATTTCACACGTCATTGTGAATTTTTGTAAAAGTGAAGAAGAAGGTTGATTTTAATTCATTTCTTATCCGCTAAAATCCCTTATAAATTCATTTGAATCTTTCTGTCAGTATGGCTGATGCTAACCTTCAGGGAATCAATCACTGCGTCTTGTCAAACTAACGTTTTCCGCTGACAAGAATAGGAAATTTTGGTGTAGTGGATATCGGATTGGAACGAGAAATTAGAAAGTCGAATTGGAATTCCAGTTGAATTCCTTGCATTCACTTCCGTACAAATACCCCTGGGTAAGGTATTAATTTGTCGTTCCTCCTTACAGCTATGGGTTAAATAGAAAGACAGATTAGTTTCTAGAACCTTGGTTAGCAACCAGTCTACCGCAGAAAATGATGGTAAACTAGTGCGATAAAATCTTCAACCCAATCAGTTATATATCGAAAGAGACATGATCGCCAAAACGTGTATCTCATATGATAATTAACTAACTGATCTGGATAAAAGGATTGAATAGCAGAACAGATTGGGTTCTATAGCCTTGGTTAGAAACCAGTCTACCGTAGAATGTAATGGTAACCTACTGTGATAAAATCTGCAACCCGATCAGTTATGTATCGAAAGGGACATGATCGCCCGAACGTGTATCACATATGGCAATTAACTAACTGATCTGAATAAAAAGAAAAAAGAATAGCAAGAGAGATTGGGCTTTATAGCCTTGGTTAGCAACCAGTCTACCGCAGAAAGTAATTTAGCGATTTACTACGGAAAAATCTTCAACCCAATCAGTTATGCATCGAAAGAGACATGATCGCCAAAACGTGTATCACATATGACAATTAACTGACTAATCTGGATAAAAAAAAACTGAACAGAAAGGTAAATTGTGCTTTTTAGCCTTGGGTGGCACCCAGTCTACTGCAGAAAGTAATGCAACCTACTGCAGGAAAATCTTCTGCCCAGTCAGTCATGTCTCTTTCGAGACATGATTACCCAACCGTGTATCACGTTTGGCACTTAACTAACTGATGTCAAAAAAATTCTAATCGAAATTTGTCCACACTCTTTTGATGCACGTCGAAAATGCAGCAACAGTTGTCAAAGTTGACACATGCAGTTTATTTGCCTGTATACGACAAGGTACATATCACCACTTCTATAAGATTAAACAATTTGAGAAGTGGTAAGGAAATAAGGCGTCAGAATGACGTGATTAAAAATATTAACATAATATTAACTTAGCTTTCTTGTGGGTTCTTATAACACAGTGTGAAAACACCTTACACACTGAGCAAACCTTTAATAGCATTAAAACAATTACGGCACTAAGCAGTTGAACATTCACCGAGAAATTTTCCTCAGCTCAGATCAAGACACCAACACCATTTTTTCTCAGCTTTATTCCGTGTTAAGTCCAAGTGTAAAAGATTAAACACACGAGGATCGACTAAAACGTCGTGGAATTGGTAAAATTAAAGAACAATTCCTTTTAAACGGCTTACCTTGCCTTCGCAAAATATTTAAAAAATAAATGTTTTTTTTTTGTTTTTTGTGGTGGGGGAGCAATAATGATATGCATTGTAGTGCAGTGAATATCGGATTAGAACGAGAAATCGGAGAGCCGTGTTCGAATTCCAGTTGAATTCGTTGGATTCACTTTTGAGCAAATACCCTTGGGGAAAGGTATTAATCCGTCTCTTCTCCCGTCAGCTACGGGAGACAACCAGCTTATCGCAGAAAATTATGGCAACCTACTTCTGCCCTTTCAGTCTTGTCTCTTTCGAGACATGATCACCCGAGCGTTTTATCGCGTATGGCACTTAACTGACTCCCTGTCCTCGAGAGCATGAGTTTATGCGTACCACTTGATTGTCCATTAGGTCTCATAGTTTTACTATTGAAGCAGCTAAATGTAACCCTAAGATCGATTTTAATAGTTTCTTCTCTCGTAGTTCTCGCCAGTGGAACACCTTTCCTGTTTCTTGCTTCCCTGTCAGTTACAATTTTAATGTAAATGCGACATCAATCGCCTTCATCTGGTGTTCGAACTCTAGATGAATTTGTTGCATTCATTTAAGCGTAAATAAGCTTTGGAAAGGAATTAATCAGTCTCTTCTTCCAGCTGTGGGTTAAATAGATTAGGTTCCATAGACTTGGTTGGCAATCAGTCTACCGCAGTAAGTAATGGCAACCAACTGCAGGAAAATCTTCTGCCCAGTCAGTCGTGTCTCTTTCGAACCATGATCGCCCAACTTAACTGACTGAATTATGGTTTACTTATAGGTCTTATTAATTAAGTCATAGGTGAGAGAGAAGAAGTGAGTTCGTGCCTAATCAGAATTTAATAAATAATGACATGTTGTTTAGTTATTGTATTCACAGTCATTGTCATGAGATCAATGTGTCTGTATTTTTTTTTTATTCTTGTATTTTTCCAGCACCATTTTCTCCTACAAAGTTATACCTTAACCTGCCTAATAAGATATATCTATCTTTTCTTCTCGTAGACAAGATAAAGGCTAAAAAGAAATTTCTTTTGTCTTGGACGTGAATTGAACGACACTAGTAGATTATTACTGTCTGCAATCAGTCTTTTTGCTATAAATTTACTTTAGACCCTAAACTTTAGGACGTGGACGATCATGGCCCTCTACATCTTCTTGTTCATTGTAGTTCTTAATACATTTTGTTTTGTTATTTCTCCCAAACCCCGCTCTGAAATCCTTTAGCAACAGTCCATCAAGTATGTCACACACTTTTTCACCAAAGGGTTTTCACATTGTTCAGCGTAAATATTGCTCCATTCTATCGTGACGATTTTTTATATTCATTTGACGCAAGTACAAAAACAACCAGAGATTAGTTGGTCAATGGTTTCTTGATATTTGTCGCAGAACGTACGTTTTGGATCCACACTATTAAGTATGACTAGCAGTATAGCCCGTCGTTGCTCGGGTGTAATGAAAGCTTTAAAACTAATCCATGGTACTTGAGCTCAGACTCACCCTAAAGAATATTTGTGTGATGTTTGGTGAGAATCGGATAAAAATTGTGGATTTTTATAAAGGACATACAGACAGATAAACCGACACACACACAAGCATCTTGCCCTTTACATATATATATATATATATTATCAATTTTCTGCACTATTGTACGAACTGCAACCTTGAAACTTCTGAATATCGTTTCTTATGTCTTTGTTTATGAGTTTATCAAATTTGATTAAAATCGGACCATTCCATCTATAAACTGATTTTTTCGATTATCGATTTTCGATATTTATTGGGGGTACCCCAACTCAAAACCTAGCTAAGAACACTCGCAGACGCTTATAGTACAACTGTGTAAATCTTCAAGAAAATCGGTTCAGCCGATTCGGAGTCTATAAGTAACGGACACACACACACACAGACACACACACAGACAAAGTTCCATTTATAAATAAATTTAGATTTCTTCTCATTTAACCCGAAGTGTGAACACCTCTGCGTCCTTCGTGTCCACGGCCAAATCTCCGTGCCTGATCGATAGTCAATTACTTCCTTCCAAACTCGGTCCTGGCCCACGTGTTATTTGATTGATCATAAAGCCAGTTTGGATTGAAAGTCGCCAAAACCTCTCTCTCTCTCTCTCTCTCTCTCTCTCTCTCTCTCTCTCTCTCTCTGATGATAACACTGGTGGTTCCGGGAGGCAATGAACGCCAGCCGAACCCGCTGAATCTCTCAGTGAGGCCAGCTAAACTCTAATGTCTGAAAACCCATCGACACTTGCTTATATTGATCCTCGCATCCAGTAGGGAGGGTGTTACTCATTCTCACTACACTCACATTTCCAAATGACCAATCAGGGATCCTCATTTTTGTCACTTGATTAACCTCATCTCTTTCTCTCCTGTGTGAGTACCTCTTACTACTGCCTGAGGGGCGTGGAACGTTTCTCTGACTTTTACAAAATGCCACTAAGGCCTTTACTTCGTTGATAATCTGATCAACCCCATCTCTTGCCGGTACTGTGTGGGTGCCTCTCACCATAAACCTCCGAGGAGAGTGGTCTATCCCAAAATGTTCAAAATGTATTTCCCATCGAACCTTGGTATGTGCTCGCTTTATTTTTTTTTTTTCATCTATGTTTTATCACCCTTTTCCCACCTCAGATTCAATCGTCACAATAAATCTTCTAACTAATAAATAAATAAACAAATAAAAAACAATATATTTCTTTTTTAATTACCAGCATCCAAAAATTCCCTAAAAACGAAGAAACTATTTCTAAGAATCCAGTCCCTCATTCTGACCAGGGGTGGCTTGTCTTTAAGGATCCTAAAATTATTTCAACAATTTGCCATGCAAGAGAAATGATTCTGTTTCAAATCAAATCATACTCAGTTGTCATTTTATTAATGGTTGTTAAATTTTCACATAAACAGAGAGACTGACTTTTTTCGCGATAATGGCTATTCTGAATTTGCCGACAAGAACCTATACAGAATATTTATCTTTCTGACCGAATTTTGTGGCTAGTACCCAGAGTTGTAAAAAATTATCTCAAGAGGTTGTTCGTTTTCGATGAAATAGTTTATTGATCTATTTTTCTTGGGTGGTCGTGAATTCATTGCATTCACTTGCGCGCAAATACCCTTGAGAAAGGTATTAATCCGTCTATTCCTTCCAGTTATGGGTTAAATAACAAGACAGACTGGGTTCTATAGCCTTGGTCGGCAACCAGTCTACCGCAGAAAGTAATGTCAACTGCGGGATAATCTTCTGCCCAGTCAGTCATGTCTCTTTCGAGACATGATCGCCCAAGCGTGTATCACGTATGGCATTGTTGTAGTGAAATATCCTGTCCTACCCGGGATTGGGTATGACTCGGGTTATAAAAGACCGGGACTGCAACGAACTGGAGAGTCTTTGTCATTATACTGACGGCTCTATGCACTGTAAAGCTCTCTGCCTTCAGGCGGAGAGCATTGACCCAATCGTGATTACGCCGAAGGGTGGAGTCACGATTGGGGTAAATTAGACAATAATTTTTGGCCAGGCTATATGGCCTATATTTAAAATACCTTGTGCCGAATTTTGCTTTTAGTGGGAAGGCAAATAAATACTGTCTTCGTCATTATACGAGAGTGATCGTAATTATACGAGAGCCATCGTGATTATACGAGTCATCGTCATTAGACGAGAGTTAGACGTCACTAGACGGAAGTATTCGTCCCCAGACGGACGCATACGTCCTATACAGAGACATTGTCTTCTTGAGTGTTATACCTGTTAACTGTTCGTTGGTGTACGTGCCTATTGGTTTATTGTACTGAGGTATAGTAAATCTCTATTCCTATATCCTCAGTGTTAAGAATTATTTCTTGCACTACTCTTTCTCTGTTTATCTCCTCCCGGGATATAACAGGCACTTAACTGACTGACATCCATACTCTGTTCTTGTGGCCTTTAATCACGATGACTGGGTGATTAGGTTTGATTTCTCAGTCTGTGTGTTTTGTAAAGTCGCATAAAGTCGTTAGAGGTTTTATCTCTATAACGGTGTCTTGGTGATGTTTTTCTCTTTTTTTTTTTTAGTTTCCCTCCCGAAGAAGTTTCATACTTTCTAGCATATGTTTTGGTCCATTCTATCATACTGATTTTTACATTCAGTTAGGGCTAACACTATGTTGTCTTATTCAATATGGTCAATTGTTTCCAGATATTTATCACAGAATCTGTATTTGGGATCAAAATAAATTAAAAAAAATTTTTTTGTGCTTGGTAATTTCTAGTTAGCAAGCATTGATCCTGTACAGGAAAAGTAAAACCTTCGGTTTCAGTCTTCAACCCTGTACTATATAATCAGTGATGTGTATAGGGTTTATCTACATCAGTATGTTTGGTATTAGCAGAGTATTGACCATGGAGACGCTAACATTTTCCTTTTTTTTTTTCATTTTATATATGGCATTTGTCTTTTCTTTTCTCTTTTTAGGTTGTTTGCTGCTGCAGTTGTATTATGACAAGAAAGGATTACAAATAAACTGCAAGAAAACCGAATGCATGGTTATCAACAAAAAGGGCAGCCCAAAATGTCGAATACATGTCGGGGATACTAAAATCAAGCAGATACAAAAATTTAAATACATGGGAAGTGTTCTAACGGAAGACGGAAAGTGCGACACAGAAATCCGAAAACGAAATGGCAAGGCGAAGGAAGCATTCCATGAGCAGAAGCATACTGGATATAAAGTGGGGGATCAATTCCATATTACAACCAATATATAAACAGATCCCTCACTTTGTGGTCACATCAGTTTCTATACATTTATATTCCTGAGATCCAAAAGCACAAGGATGCATTCCATGAGCTGAGCAGAGTATTAAGAGACAGGAAAATTTCGCTAGGAACAAAGAAAAGAGTTCTGGATTGCTATATGATGTCAGTTCTTCAATATGGCAATGAATGCTGGTCAATCTCATCGAAGATTAAGGAAAAACTTGAAGCAACCGACATGTGGTTCTACAGAAGCAATCCAGTACTCTCTACGTTGTTACTAGCAAAATTGTCCTGTTTCTTAATACTCTACTCAGCTTCCGTAATGCATCCTTGTGCTTTTGAATCTCAGGTATATAAATGTATAGAAACTGATGTGACCACAAAATGAGGGGTCAGTTTATATATTGATTGTAATATAGAATTGATCCCCCACTTTATATCCAGTATGCTTCTGTAGAACCACATTTTGGTTGCTTCAAGTTTTTCCTTCATCTTTGATGATATTGTTCAGCATTCACTGCCATATTGAAGAACTGACAACACATAGCAATCTAGTACTCTCTTCTTTGTTTCTAGCGAAATTGTCCTGTTTCTTAATACTCTACTCAGCTCCCGGAATGCATCCTTGTGCTTTTGGATCTCAAGAATATAAATGTATAGAAACTGCTGTGACCACAAAGTGAGGGGTCAGTTTATATATTGATTGTAATATGGAACAAACCCCCCACTTTATATCCAGTATGCTTCTGTAGAAAAACATTTCAGTTGCTACAAGCTTTTCCTTCATCTTTGAAGATATTATCCGGCATTCACTGCCATATTGAAGAACTGACATCACTTACTCGGAACATTCAATTAGCAGCACTTGCAGTCGCGATGTTCCACGTTTATTTTTCTTCTATCTCTTTTCTTTTTGGTAGTAACACGCAGGTTTAAAATGTTTCCGGTGTAAACATCGTACAATTGAAATGCATAAATAACTGTGACAAAAATACATCTCGGATCCCACCTCCTTAGAGGCTGTCTTCCAAGGACGCCACTTCTGGAAAATGGTAATTAATAAAAAGACGAATCCGTTGTCATACTGCGATCCTCTCTCTCCACGTAAAGCATTTCAGCTTGATCGAATCAATTAACGATGGCAAAAAATCTAAAAATATAAGATTTAGTGTTTGCATTTGCGAACAAATTTAGGATTGTTTTTTTCCTTACAATTGTCAATAAGAGCGATTGTCAGCCAGATGGAGGTTCGCTCGATAACAGTGAGTTTTAAGTTTTTTCTGAGAAGGTCAAGTAGAATAACAGTTGTCACTGAGATACTTGACCTGCATGGTTAAATAATGAGTTTTTTACAAACTACAGTTCTTCAATAAATCTTCTGATTTCTATAGAGGAAAGCGCATTGTGAGTTTAAAAGATGCCTTTTAAAATACAAGAAAATTATGAAGAAATAATAGAATTTTATTAGAAACAAATAATAGACCACTAAACTGTTATCTAATATCAGTCCTCTAAATGCTGAACAATCTCCCGATAGCTGAAGAAGAGACTTGAAAAAACATAAATGGGGATCTGCAGAAGGATTCTGAGAATACTATGTGCCAAACATGTGAGGCGACAAAGTTTTAAAACAGAAACGACACTTATTGTGGTGCAGTGGATATCGGCTCGGAACGAGAAATCGAGGAGCCAAGTTCGAAATCCAGTTGAATTACCTGCATTCACTTACTCGTAAATGTCCTTGGGAAAGATATTAATCCGTTTCTTCCCTCTAGTTATGGGTTAAATAACAGGACACATTGGGTTCTATAGCCTTGGCTGGTAAGCAGTCTACCGCAAAAAGTAATGGCAACCTACTGCGCGATAATTTTCTTTCCAATCATTCATGTCTCTTTCGAAACATGATCACCCAAGCGTGTATCACGTATGGCTCTTAACTAACGGACCTTATCACCAGAAAGTGGGAGTTAAAATTTCAGCGAACAACTTAACATGCAACTGACAAATCAGAGATATCAAAATCAAACATGTCCAGCAATTTAAGTTTCTTGGAAATGTTAAAAGAGAATAGAAAATGCGACACTAAAATCCGAATGCGCATTGCGATTGCAAAAGATGCTTTCTAAACACTAAATAAACTATTAAGAAATAGGAAATTGTCATTAGAAACAAAGAAACGGCTTCTAAAGTGTTATGTAATATCAGTCCACCCATATGTTGGAAAATCTCTTAAAGATAAAGAAGAGATTTGAAATAGCAGAAATATGGTTCTCCAGAAGGATGCTGAGTATAGAAAAAACAAACATGTTAGCAACGACATTTTAGAGGAAACGGAAACAAACGGTATACTTAACATCAGAAAGAGACAGTTGAAATTTGTTGTGCACATACTGAGGAAAGGGAGCTTGGAAATTTTGACAGTCGCAGGACATACTGAATGCAAGATAGACAAACGAAATCAGCTCATATTGGACAAAACTATTTTTGGTAAATAGATGGCAGAACAGTGTTTCGGAGAAACAGCGAAAAAATAACATTTACTAAAAGCTACATAGAACAGGAAAATGTGGAGCGCCATGATCGTTAATGTCTTGAAGAGCAAAAGCACACAATTTATTAACCCTCTAGGGCCATTCGTATCATATTTGATACAGTATGAAAACAAGCCTTGAAAGAAATATTTTCCTGAAAATTTTTTTAAGAGAAATATTTTATAAATTTCAAATGAAAGCAGTACTGACTGCTCAGTCAATGAATACCAAATGTTTCCTTATAGGGAAATACCAAATGTTTCCTCATAGGGAAATACTGTATCAAATATGATACGAATGGCCCTAGAGGGTTAAGAGATACAAAGGTCAAGGAAATTATGGAGAGCCATGATAGTCTACATCCTAAAGGAATACGGTGCATAGAACAATGATATCGTCTAAACAGTTCGCAGAACAACGATTAGGAGAGAGAGCACAAAGGAAAAATTTACTTAAAACTACAAAGGACAGGAAGTTGTGGAGAGTCATAGTCGTTAAAATCTTAGAGAAATATCGCACATAATAGGATTAGATCGTCTAAATGGTTGGCAGAACAGTGATTAGAAGATATAGTAAAAAAAACAAGACTTACTAAAAGCTACGGGGAACAGGAAATTGTGGAGAGTCGTCATCACTAAGTTGCTTAAGACAAACTGCGCAAAGAAGAAGAAGAAAAACGTGTGTGCGTAAGTTAATGGAAAGGCAGGGATTAAGAGAGATAGCGAAAATTTATTGCAAGGTACAAAGGACAGGGGATTAGGGTGAGTTATGATAGGCCCCATTCTGAAGGAATACAGCACTTAGAAGTTATGATAGAGTTATGATAGGCCCCATTCTGAAGGAATACAGCACTTAGAAGTTATGATAGAGTTATGATAGGCCCCATTCTGAAGGAATACAGCACTTAGAAGTTATGATAGAGTTATGATAGGCCCCATTCTGAAGGAATACAGCACTTAGAAGTTATGATAGAGTTATGATAGGCCCCATTCTGAAAGAATACAGCACTTAGAAGTTATGATAGAGTTATGATAGGCCCCATTCTGAAGGAATACAGCACTTAGAAGTTATGATAGAGTTATGATAGGCCCCATTCTGAAGGAATACAGCACTTAGAAGTTATGATAGAGTTATGATAGGCCCCATTCTGAAGGAATACAGCACTTAGAAGTTATGATAGAGTTATGATAGGCCCCATTCTGAAGGAATACAGCACTTAGAAGTTATGATAGAGTTATGATAGGCCCAATTCTGAAGGAATACAGCACTTAGAAGTTATGATAGAGTTATGATAGGTCCCATTCTGAAGGAATACAGCACTTAGAAAAATGAGACCGTTTAAATGGTTGATAGAACAATAATTAGGGAAGTAGAGCAAAAAAAAAAAAAACAACAATTATTTAAAGCTTCAAAAGAACAGGAAATTATGGAGAACCATGATCGCCCACATCGTGGAGGGACACGGTAAATAAAAGAAAAAGAATGAATATTGCGTAAATGGTTGGCAGAGCAATAATTAGGGAAGAGAGAAAAAAGTTACTTAAAGCTTCAAAAGAACAGGAAATTATGGAGAACCATGATCGCCCACATCGTAGAGGGACACGGTAAATAAAAGAAGAAGAATGACATCGTGTAAATGGTTGACAGAACAATGATTAGGAGAGAGAGAGAGAGAGCAAAAAGTTCCTTTCCAAAAAATAAGACAAATGTTATAAAGCGTATGAACTTTCCAGCCAACCTTTGAACACTCAAATGCGATTTTTTTTTCAATTATATATAATGTTCGTTGCGTCTGCAATTATCACGCGACGAATAGAAAATGTCAATTGTTGGTTAAATTGTTCAATTAAAAGAAGAAAGGTATAATATATTTTTGCGAACGACTTTTTATTAAATATACGAGCAGCGTAACTAGACAGCTAGGATATGAGTCGTGTTAAAAAAATACGTTCTACCAGCATTATTTTGATCAGCCGAGTACATGGTGACAACTTTGGAATCACCCATGGAGACATTTACGAAAAAAAAAAAGATAATGTGTAATACTTTTGTTGTCAATTCTCAAGAGCAAAGTATAAATTCGAATACATATATTTAGGTTTTAACACAGTATAAAGTTAGAATCAATTGTCAATTGGCCGATGTTTTGTCAACCAATCTTCTCTACTATAATAAAGACTGCTGTCACGCTCATGGGGGGGGGGGGGAGAGAGAGAGAGAGAGAGAAAACAGTAACGAGGCAGCATGGGCTCAGTTGATTCACTTTAATACCAGTTATAAAAGTTCTTGCCGGGTATTTGCTCATTATCAGTGCCTTATCATTTTATTAGTTTACAATAATCATGTTGTCGAGTAGTGAAAAAAAATATATATATATATATATTTCTAAAAACTTATTTATAAATGGAACTTTGTGTGTGTGTGTGTGTGTGTGTGTGTGTGTGTGTGTGTGTGTGTGTGTGTTACCTACAGACTCCGAAACGGATGAACCGATTTTCTTGGAAATTTACACAGTTGTACTATAAGCGTCTGCAAGTGTTCTTAGCTAGGTTTTGTGTCGAGGTACCCCGGATAAATATCGAAAATCAATAATCGAAAAAATCGGGTAATAGATGGAGTGGTCCGATTTCAATCAAATTTGATACACTCATAGACAAAAACATAAGAAACGATATTTAGAAGTTTCAAGGTTGCAGTTCTTACAATAGTGCAGAAAATCGATAATATATATATATATATATATATATATAGATAGATAGATAGATAGATAGATAGATAGATAGATAGATAAAAGGTAAGATTTTTGCGTGTGTGTCTGTTTATCTGCCTGTATGTCTGTATTTTTTCAGCCCTTTTATTTTAGTTTTTGCTTCGGGTTTGGCTCTAACTAGGTATAATTGTAGTTCTTAGTCTCAGCCATGATACCCTTTACTCAGAGGAGTTATTTAGCCTTCAAAATTCAGTTTACGACGAAAAATACTTATTTGATATCGATACCGGGAAATCAAAATTTGAATTTCATCCATTCATTTTTCTTTCAGTCTACGGTTTCGCTTTAACTGGAAATAACTATTGCTTTTTAGTCTTTCGTGCCAACGTCCAAAGAGTCTGAGCTCCAGGACCATGGATTAGTTTTAAAGCTTTCATTACACCCGAGCAATGCCGGGCTATCCTGCTAGCATATATATATATATTACCGGCTATAATTATTAGCCCACCCCAGTTTTTTAAAAGAAATGATGAATTTCATACTATTTTTAGTATTTATTGCCAAATGAAAATAGAATGTTTCTTTTGTTATTATTACTTTGCAAAATTTTACAAGTCAAGGAAGCAAATCATTCGAATCATTCTAACTTTCTTCATTCTTTCAATGATGAAATTGCAATATAGGTAATTATTAAATATTTACAAGTTCATTTGATGCTCATGTTATTGTGCAGTATTAACAAAAGAATCATTCTATTTTCATTTACAATTATTTACTTGGTAATAAATACTAAAAAATAGTATGAAACACATCATTTTTTAAAATATTGTCGTGGCCTAATAATACTGCCTACCGGCCAGTATATATATATTTATATTATATATACCGGCCAGTATACATATATATATATATATACAGTACACTAAATCTAAAATTGAGCCACTGCCGATCGCAGTTTCACACAACGGATCGTCATGAGGCTGGCCCTGACGATCCGTTGTGTGAAAACGCGGTCGGCAGTGGCAAAATTTTAGATTTAGTGTACTGTATTTTTTGCTCTACTTTCGTACTTTCGTATAGAGCACTTTACTGTTTAGGTTACGTCCTGGGTTTTTTTTTCTTTCATACGAGCAGTAGACGTATTGTTCTTGTGTGCGGTTTGTTTCTTTTTTTCTTCCCCATTATTTAACCTTCGAGGTAGTCCTCTTTGGGTTGTTTGACGATTTAAGTAACTGTTAAGTTAGCATTGTATTTTCGGATGTTTAGCCTGTAATTATTAGTGCTGCCTTATTGTAATTAAGTAGATAGATAGATAGATAGATAGATAGATAGATAGATAGATAGATAGATAGATAAGATAATCATCAACGTGAGATAGATAGATAGATAGATAGATAGATAGATAGATAGATAGATAGATAATCATCAACGTGAGATAGATAGATAGATAGATAGATAGATAGATAGATAGATAATCAATCAACGTGAGATAGATAGATAGATAGATAGATAGATAGATAGATAGATAATCATCAACGTGAGGTAGATAGATAGATAGATAGATAGATAGATAGATAGATAGATAGATAGATAGATAATCATCAACGTGAGATAGATAGATAGATAGATAGATAGATAGATAGATAGATATGATCAACGTGAGATAGATAGATAGATAGATAATGATCAACGTGAGATAGATAGATAGATAGATAGATAGATAGATAGATAGATAGATAGATATCATCAACGTGAGATAGATAGATAGATAGATAGATAGATAGATAGATAGATAGATCAACGTGAGATAGATAGATAGATAGATAGATAGATAGATAGATAATCATCAACGTGAGATAGATAGATAGATAGATAGATAGATAGATAGATAGATAATCATCAACGTGAGATAGATAGATAGATAGATAGATAGATAGATAGATAGATAATCATCAACGTGAGATAGATAGATAGATAGATAGATAGATAGATAGATAGATAAGCATCAACGTAGATAGATAGATAGATAGATAGATAGATAGATAGATAGATAGATAGATAATGATCAAGGTGAGATAGATAGATAGATAGATAGATAGATAGATAGATAGATAGATAGATAGATAGATAGATAGATAGATAGATAGATACATCAACGTGAGATAGATAGATAGATAGATAGATAGATAGATAGATAGATAGATAGATAGATAATGATCAACGTGAGATAGATAGATAGATAGATAGATAGATAGATAGATAGATAGATAGATAGATAGATAGATAAGGATAATGATCAAGGTAGATAGATAGATAGATAGATAGATAGATAGATAGATAGATAGATAGATAGATAATCATCAACGTGAGATAGATAGATAGATAGATAGATAGATAGATAGATAGATAGATAGATATCATCAACGTGAGATAGATAGATAGATAGATAGATAGATAGATAGATAGATAGATAGATAGATAGATAGATTGTTTATTTGAAAAGCATATCTCTTTATATAGGTTTTAATAAAGACAACTGACGATCTGGCTATAAAGAATACTCACGTAACTTTTCTTTGACCATAGCCCATTTAAGAACCACTTAAATGTCCACGGAAACCTACCAAACTTCAACATACTTCTAGACAATATTAATATAATAACCCTATCCCCATGTAAAGAGAAAAACAAAAAATAATGGATGAAATAATAATAAAAAAGCAAAAATAAGCACTCAGTAACATCAAATATAAACACAGCCACAATGTGTTTGGAAAATGATATAAAAAAAAATTCCATCTTTCTGAAAACATATAAAAAAAAACTTAAGACATTTAGTTAAAGAAAGAACATTCTTTCATGCTTGCCAAAACATTTCCAAATGTTTCATATATCCAAGCGCTTTCGGCTACACTCTAGATACATAGATGATATTTCAGATAAATATTTAAACAATGTATACATTCAATTCAAAGTAAAATTAAATTCATCCTTGTTAATGGCAGGGGGATAAATAAAACATTCGGAAAATTTTATATAAAAAGCAAAAATTACCTTAAAATGTCGACATTAAATGGCCCATAAGCAGTTGACCTGACATTAAACAAAAAAAAAAAAAGAAAGAAAAAAAAAGACATATCATTTCTCATTCTATCTCTGTTTACTAAATGTTTACCCTAAACTCTTTATTGAATTTCCGTGGTCTTTGATGTTTTCAGCTTTCCTAAATATATGCATTTTCTGTTTATATCATACAAGAAGTATAACCCGGCGTTGCTCGGGTGTAATTAAAGCTTTAAAACTAATCCATGGTCGTGGAGCTCAGACTCAGCCTAAAGAATATTTGAAATAATAAAATAATTGCGACAATTTACCAATCGCACCTAATATATATATGTATATATATATATATATATATATATATATCTAGCAGTATAGCCCGGTGTTACTCGGGTGTAATTAAAGCTTTAAAACTAATCCATGGTCGTGGAGCTCAGACTCAGCCTAAAGAATATTTGAAATAATAAAATAATTGCGACAATTTACCAATCGCACCTAATATATATGTATATATATATATATATATATATATATATATATATATATATATACTAGCAGTATAGCCCGGTGTTACTCGGGTGTAATTAAAGCTTTAAAACTAATCCATGGTCGTGGAGCTCAGACTCAGCCTAAAGAATATTTGAAATAATAAAAGAATTGCGACAATTTACCAATCGCACCTAATATATATATATATATATATATATATATATATACTAGCAGTATAGCCCGGCGTTACTCGGGTGTAATTAAAGCTTTAAAACTAATCCATGGTCGTGGAGCTCAGACTCAGCCTAAAGAATATTTGAAATAATAAAATAATTGCGACAATTTACCAATCGCACCTAATATATATATATATATACATATATATATATATATATATACTAGCAGTATAGCCCGGCGTTACTCGGGTGCAATTAAAGCTTTAAAACTAATCCATGGTCTTGGAGCTCAGACTCTTTGGACGTTGTCACGAAAGACTAAAAAGCAATAGTTGTTTCCAGTTAAAGCGAAACCATAGACTGAAAGAAAAATGAATGCATGTATGTCAAATTTTGATTTCCTGGTATTGATATCAAATAAGTTTTTTTCGTCGTAAACTGAATTTCGAAGGCTAAATAAGTCCTGTGAGTAAATGGTATCGTGGCTAAGACTAAGAACTACAATTATACATAGTTAGAGCCAAACCCGAAGCAAAATCTAAAATAAAAGAGCTGAAAAAAATACAGACATACAGGCAGATAACAGACACACACACAAACATCTTGCCTTTTATATATATATATATATATATATATATATATATATATATTATCGATTTTCTGCACTATTGTAAGAACTGCAACCTTGAAACTTCTGAATATCGTTTCTTATGTCTTTGTCTATGAGTGTATCAAATTTGATTGAAATCGGACAACTCCATCTATAAACAGATTTTTTCGATTATCGATTTTCGATATTTATCCGGGGTACCTCACCACAAAACCTACCTAAGAACACTCGCAGACGCTTATAGTACAACTGTGTAAATTTTCAAGAAAATCGTTTCAACCGTTTCGAAGTCTATAGGTAACGGACAAACACACAGAGACATACATATACACACACAAAGTTCCGTTTATAAATAAGTTTAGATTTTTTTCAGAAAGCTATATCTGAATGTTTTTTTTATTATTTATAATCATTTTTTAATACATTTTCCTTGTTTAAATTCAGAAAGTCTTGGTATCAAAGCGAAGAGCTCACGGGAACAATTACCATGAAATATTTGTAAAAAAAAAAGCCGCACAGAGGCAACCTTACGGTGGTGGGTAAGCAACTCTATCCGAGCTGCCAGATCAGGACCAACAATATTGCTGGTTTTTCTTCGAATCTTGTCAATCAAGATAAACAGCAGTGTCACCGGACAATATGTGACAGCAATCTTCTAAGCACAGGCAAACGGTAGAATTATAGATATGTTGATTTTCTAAGAGCTAAGATGTGGCACAAGCCCGAAAGTACGTGGTACCTAGTGAGGATCGAACTCACTCCCCAGTCGTAATAAGTTCAAGCAAGACAAGCTTGCTAACCATTACACCACGCCCAGGTGCGTAACTGATTTTCTAAGCGCCGCTTAGATGTGGCACAAGGCCGAATGTGTGGGGTACTAAGTGAGGCTCGAACTCACTAACCAGTTGCTATAGGTTCTAGCAAGACAAGCTTGCTGACCATTAAACCACGTCAAGGTACCCAGTTCAACATCTGGCATGATAGATAATTTTCTAAGCGCTACTTAAATGTGGCAAAAGGCCGAAAGTACAGGGTACCCAATGAGGATCAAACTCAATACTCAGTTGGCATAGGTTCTAGCAAGACATGCTTGCTAACCATTATACCACGGCGAGGTGCCCAATTGATTTTCTAAGCGCCGCCTGGATGTGGCACAAGGCCGAAGGCATGAGGTACCTAGTGAGGATCGAACTCACGACCCAGTTGTAATAAGCTCTCGAGACAAACATTTCAAACCAGTACACCACATCGAGGTGCTCTTATAGATATGTAAGATAAATTTCAGAAAGATAAATTGTCTTGCTCGATACAGTGAAATAAATCTCTTACCTGCTAAGCTAACAATAAATTCAATATAATTTTTTAACTTCATGTTAACAGAGAACGTTAGCCCGACAAGGCACAACGAGTTACATTCCTGAAGGTTAGCGTCAATTATAGTAATTTTATTTCATTTCAGTCCCATGGCTTTGGTCAAACCTTGGCATTTTCCAAAAGTGTCGTACACTCAAATCGTCTCTTAAACTGATATTATTAGATTGTCCCAAAAGTTCGTAAACACTTGCAAAAAATTGAAATTTTACTCGCAAAAACATCAGAAATTATTGCTCAAAATAAAGACCATCATTTTCCAAGACATTCGGCCATAGATCTGCAAGCTTTCGGATCTGGTCAAAGTACTATTCAGACGGCTTCGAATCAAAGAATTCTTGTCACGCTTCCTCGACTTCATCAAACGAGTCAAAACGGCGGCCCTTCAGAAAGTGTTGCATTGAGCGGAAAAGGCCGTAATCTGATGAAGCATAGTCAGGACTGTAGGCTGGATGTGGCAGAATCTCAATGCCGTCCAGCTCTTCAAACTTGTCTTTGGTCTTCCTGGCGGTGTGTGGCTTGGCATTGTCATGCGCTTTCGGTTGATCTGAGCCGGACACTTTTGCTTCAACTTTTCGTAGACCCGCTCAAGTTGCTGACAGTATAGTTCGGCACTGACGGCACGACCATTCGGAACCAACTCAAAAGGCACGATTCTTTCACAGTTCCACCAAACGCACAACATGACTTTCTTGCCGAATCGATCTTGTTTTGGAACCGACGGTGTCTCCTGCCCTTTCTGAACCCATCTCTTGTCTCGATTGTACTGGACCAGATACACATATTTCGCAGGTGTTTACGAACTGTTGGGACAACGTAATATTACGAAGTCAGTTTGACATGTCAACCCTGTTAAGATTAGAACCAGGGTCTCTTGGTCGGTACTCTAACATTCTAAGTGTCCGGCCACACGCTCAACTTTTACCCATATACATCGTTGGAAACTAAAGACACAAGACTAGAAAGCCATTCTCTATATTTCTCAGACACGTTTGCTTGGGGGATAATGTGTACATGCCAATTAATTTTCCACTTAACAGTATCTGCTACTTTGAGATGGTAGGGAATTAACTTTGGGGGCTAGCTGTGCCAAGAATTCACAGAAGTGTTGAATCAAGTAAATAGCCACTCTAAAACGTCATCATAATTTTAATAAGATAACAAGAATCTGATATTCTATTTCTTTGGCCAGGGCAGTGATTTGCGAAAGACACGTATGACCAGCAAACACGAATGAAAAATGTATTATTACAGTCATATCAACGACTATTTAAAATCTTCATCGTATTCTCATGTCTAAGATTACTTCATTACGAACATCACTCAGTTACATAAGGTTCTTAAGTACGCACGCGAAAAGAGGAAAGAAGAAAAAGGAAAATGAAAAGAAGGTAGAATCAAATAATGGAAAGAAAGAAAGAAAGAAAAAAAAAGAAAGAGAGAAAGAAGCAAAGGAAAATAAAAAGAACGGAAAATCAAATAATAGAAATGTTGAAACAAAGAAAACAAAAAGAGTTTAAAAGAGAGAAAGGAAAAAAAAAAGGAAAATAAAAGAAAACGACAATCCAGTAAAAGAAAGAAAGAAGGAAAAATAAGAAAGAAAGAAAGAAAGAAAGAAAGAAAGAAAGAAAAAGCTAGAAAAGGATGAAAGAAAGAAAGGAATGAGGAAAAATGAAAAGAAGAGACAATAAAAGAATGGAGAAAGAAAGAAAGAAAGAAAGAAAGAAAGAAAGAAAGAAGAGGATAAACGAAAGAAAGGAATGAGGAAAAATGAAAGGAAGAGATAATCAAATAATGGAAAAAAGAAAGAAAGAAAAAAAGAAAGAACAAGAGGATAAAAGAAAGAAAAGAATGAGGAAAATGAAGGGAAGAGACAATCAAATTATAGAAGAAAGAAAGAAAGAAAGAAAGAAAAAGAAAGAGAGAACAAGAAGAGGACAAAGAAAGAAAGGAATGAGGAAAAATTAAAGGAAGATACAATCAAATAATGGAAAAAAGAAAGAAAGAAAGAAAGAAGAGGATAAAAGAAAGAAAGGAATGAGGAAAAATTAAAGGAAGATACAATCAAATAATGGAAAAAAGAAAGAAAGAAAGAAAGAAGAGGATAAAAGAAAGAAAGGAATGAGGAAAAATAAAAGGAACGGACAATCAAAGAAAGAAAGAAAGAAAGAAAGAAAGAAAGAAAGAAAGAAAAATAATCTGCAATGTTATTAGTCCTGCTCTGACATTTCTGCTTCAGTACCGTTCCATAACTTTTCAGAAATTTCTCCTACCCAGAACCTTGCGGTTCATGGCTCTCTACAATTTCCTTTTCTTTTTAGTTATTAGTAAATGTTGTTGTTTTTCGTTATTTCTCCTAAACCCCATTCTGTCACACATTTACACAAAACCGCTAGGTAGCTTATACGCTGTTTTTCTCTGTACTTCTTGTTTTCTGTATCTTCCAATCCAGATTTTTTTATTATGTGTCCTGAGAGTTTCAGTTGATAGTAAGTATAAGGTGTTCTTTTGTTTCCATTTATCTATATTCTCAACATCTTTCTGTAGAATATGTCTATCAACTCAATAAAATTTTTATAAATATATATATAGATATATAGAGAGAGCTGAATTGAGAAATTTTGGCAGCTTTTTCAGTATTTATTGTTGCTTTTTCAGTATTTTTACTGATGCAAAATTATTTTTTAATCGCAAAGTGCTCGATATTGGAGTGGAGACAGAGCGTTGATAGTTTTAGTGGAAAGACATTAAGAAAGAAGCTGTGGCAAAAGTCCTCGACAAATTCACTTTGGCTGATTTCCATGGGGCCTTCACGAAGTGGCTGGAACGCCGAAACAAGTGCATTGAAGTGAGAAATTCGCACTCAAAAGGAGATTAAAGTTTTGAAATTAATCAATATCACACCTGAGAAAGTTCCAAAACTATCCGAAATCACCTGCTATATATCATATAAAGTTTGGATATTTATGCGAAAATAGATATTTTCCAGAAATTAAATTTTCAACAACATTTTATCGAATTGGAATATTAACAAATATCTTCAATAAGCTTTTCATCATTTGGGATGCAAAGGTTGGTGCGCTTTGCAAGATTCACGTCAACTCGATGCAGTAAGTCCACATTTCCGTCAATTTTAGCTTATTCATTATTTATACCTTCAATTGAGTGTGTTGCATTTGTAATTTTATTAATGGCATCTTCTATAGCATACCTCAGATAAAGACAATCTTTTCTTTTTTAAAAACAAGCGTGCTAAAAAATAAATAGTTAATGAGATTTCCTATGTGTTCAGACTTTAGGGACACTCCGTCTGTCTCTCTCTCTCTCTCTCTCTCTCTCTCACTATATATATATATATATATATATATATGAATATATCTATCTAACTATAGATCTCTTTTGGTGCATCACAGCTCATCAGTACGGTTAGACATCCGATCCTTCTAGCCAGGAATGAAACCCGACTAAACTGACATCAGTAGGCGAATTTACCTGTGAGCTAGGGGTGCTGGTACAGGAAAGCGGACTTCAGCATGCTATATACAATTTAAACACATGCCAGTAGCCGAGAGTGTTCAAATTCATTATTGAATGAACGAGGCGTAGTGTATATATATATATACTCCTGACCAAAATTTTAAGACCACATAAAAATCTTTAAAAAGATATCTTTTTTTATGGATAGATTTTAAACTCCTCCCACTTAAGGTTACCAATACTACAATCTAAAAGGTTGTGGAAACAAAAAGCTATATTCCAAACATTTTATTTAGAAATTTACATTTTTATAAAATGAGGCGATTTACACATGATCAAAATTATAAGACCAGAGACATAAATTCTACGAAATAGTACAAAAAGTGTATGAAAACATTCAAAAACCAAATTTAATCATGAGTTCTACCTCCACTGCTTTTGATGACTTCAAAAATTCTGTCGGGCATGCAAGAAATAAGCGTTTCCATTAAGGTGCGGGGGATGTTGCTCCAACTTCTGAAGATGGCTTCACGAAGTTCATTTTTTGTTGAATATTGTTTGCCATTTCGATAAACATCTCTTGTCATCCCTCCTCAAACATTTTCAATTGGGTTCAAGTCTGGTGAGCATGAAGGATGTCCCAAGAGATACACCCAATTTTCTTGTAGAAAGGTCAAGTTCCGTCTTGCAACATGGATTGCAGCATTATTCTGTTGAAATAACCATCCATCCACACACAAACGATGGCTCTCCATCATCAATGAGGCTTTGTGTAGCATGCTAACATAACCAGCCGCTGTTTGACAACTCTGAACCACCTGGAGCTCCATGTCTCTCTGTAAGAAAAGGCACCCCATACCATTAGGGACCCTCCACCACTATGACGTGTGGAGAAAATTTCAGGAGGCATGTTTTTGTTATACCAATATCGTTGGAAGCCATCAGGACCATCTAGAGTGAATTTTTTCTCATCAGAAAACAGGACTTCTTCCACTCCTCAACGTCCCATGTTTGGTATTCACAACCAAACTTTAAGCGGTCCACCTTGTGACGTGGAAGCAGCCGAGGAATTTATTTACGCTTTTTATTTACCATGCACTTTTTGTCATAAGTGTCGTCTGATGGTTACAGGACTGCAATCAGCATCTGTGACTGCCTTAATATAACTAGAAGAAAGTCCCCCCTCTTTCAGAACAACCCGTTTTATTCTCTTACTCAATACAGGAGAAATTTTTGGGGGCCTACTAGAGGATTTTGCTTTTCCATAATTCTCAATGTTCTTTAGAAAGTTGCAAATTACAGTTTTACTGCAATTTACCTTAGCTGCAGTCGCCCGCTGTGACAAACCTTGCTTATGGAATTCTAGAATTCGAGAACGCTCAACTTTGGTAAGTTTGCTTGCTTTAGGCATGGTAACACCTTTACACAGTGATTGCTAATCTCTAACTTAACTAAAAACGTTGGAATTACCATAGATCTAATAATTTATACCCCTGGTCTTATAATTTTGATCATGCGTAAATCGCCTCATTTTATATAAATGTAAATTTCTAAATAAAATGTTTGGAATGTAGCTTTTTGTTTCCATAACCTTTTAGATTGTAGTATTGGTAACCTTAAGTGGGAGGAGTTTAAAATCTATCTGTAAAAAAAAAATTCTTTTTAAAGATTTTTATGTGGTCTTAAACTTTTGATCAGCAGTGTATATATAATTGCAATAAAAAGACTTAAAAATAAAACCTGACTTACTCAAGTCAAATTTGTCTACAAAATTCCCGACACTTTCACCCCACTTTTTTTAAAATTCTAGCGGACAATTTACAAGACTTATTCCCTTATCGCTAACCCCCACCAACATCCCACACACAACTCGCCAAATATAAGAAAAGAGGCTTTCCATTCCTTTCCACACCACCTGATGATAGATTGTAATTTCAATGTCGAAACAAAACGTACACTTTGTAGTGGGTAAAAAAAATTGTACATGTTCTAAAATATAGTGTAGAATATATATATATATATATATATATATATATATATATATATATATATATATATATATATAAACACTACATTATAATTTCCACTGGCCTTAATCGTTTGAGAAATCGTTTGGAAAATATCCATATAATCATATATATTTATATATGAATATAAATTTAGGTAGCTCCAGTCAAATCGATATCAAAACAGCATAGTATGAATAAAAAGGTCCCAAACTTAATAAAACACCATTTTTTCTTCAAAATGTTTATATTATTATTAAGAGGAAAGATCAAAGTAATTTTTAATTATTTTTTTAAGTTTTTTAATCTCTTCGAAGATATTGGAAATTTTGTCAGAGTGTTTTGTTTTGATTAGAGTTAGCGGCTAATGAAACGTTACGACTGTTTCACAATGGAAACGTAATGATTACATTACCCACCTTTTCGGTGACAAACACATTAATTTGGAAATTTTGGCAAAAATCAAATAACTTTCGGTTTTTAATGAAACTTTCAGTACTCATTCACAAATGAATATAATTATTTTTGAAATTATCATTTATTTAAAATCTTGATAAAAGTATTTTTTACCTCTGTTACCGACCTCCACGTAAATCCATGAAATCTTAATAAATTTTGTACTGATGGCTAACTTTTGTTTTATTAGTTCAACGCAGGACTCATTGGGGAATATAAATCATTTGTTTTTTATTTTAAGTTTGCAATCATTATCCGAAAGCCTTCTCTGAAGAGTAAAATAAAAATGCAATAAAACTCTGATATAATTTAATTTGATAAGCTTTTAATTCCTGGAATAAATATTAACTATTCAGGTCATTATACTCTAAAGAAAAATCTTTTTCGATTAATAATAACATTTTAAAAGATTTGTTTTCATTTTTTTTAATAATTTAATAATATATAAAGTTTTTAATATATCTTTTAAATCTTCAAAGAATTGTTTGCGAATAGACTTTTAGTTAAGAACTGATGATTATATTGCCTATCTAAAATTGAAAGATTTAATAAAAATAGTTCGGCAGTTTTATGTGTGTAAATATGTTCATTTTGATTACGTACGATATTCCATTTTATTAAGTACGATGTTCCATAGGAATCATATGTTTCCATAAAAATTAAATTAGATATTTTTACCATGCCTTAAACTTAATCATAACTTATTAGTAAATAACATAATATAACTTAGTTCGATTATTTTAATTTCTTCTTTCTTATTAAATTAAAACTATTTAAAAAGAAATCTAAACTTTTTAGTTTTAATTTATTCAGAAAGCATATTCAAATGTCTGGCTATAAATCTAAACTAAAATTCTATAAAATATTATATAATTGCTGAAAATATTAAGTTAAATTTTTAATTTTACTATTGAATTAAAAACCAAATAAAAGAAATTAAAATTTGAAAATTTTATGTTCTAACCTAATTGAAATTTTGACACGTTTGGTTTGCCACTCTTTTAGCGTTCTTGACAAATTCCAGCTGTCGTATCTGTCGTCACCCCGATAACGCAGATAAAAGAATGTTACCGGAATTAAAAAGTTTTTTATTGTAAATTTCTGGCAGTAATCAATTATTACTTGATAGAAATCAGATAAAAGTTATTTGAATTTTAAAAATTCACTTAAATGACTTGTCAGCTAGGTATATATTATTTTTGCCAGATTTTTAAAACAGAAATTTGGCTACTGTTTAAGTACTGTTTGCGTAATATGTCGATCAATAAAAAACGGTGGAGAATTTAAATTTGATTTCTTCAATTCAGAAAAAATAGATTAAAATCAATATAATTTCGGTTTAAAATGCACCAGTGTATTTTTATTTCTGGAATTAAAATTTAATCTCTTAGCTTTCAATTAAAGCTAATTTTAAAGCTTGAAGATAGCTTATTTATTTTTAAAATTTAAATTTAAATTTAGGTATCGAAAATGAGTAGAGGTACCTATATAAATTGAATATGGGTTGAAATCGGACAAAATAGTAATAATAATAATAATAATAATAATAATAATAATAATAATAAAAATCGCCACGATAGAGTTGGGCAATATTTACATTGGGCAATGTGCAAAGATTATGGAAAAGCTGTAAACAAACACTGGTATGAACATCACCCAGCACCGGTTACAGAAATAGAAGATGTAACCATTCTATGGGATTACACCATCTACACAGACAGAAAAATTGAAGCAAACAGGCCAGGCATTATTGTTAAAAACCAGAAGGAGAAAACTTGTCTATTAATTGATATGGCTTGTCCAGCGGATTGTATCATAGCAATCAAGGAATTTGAAAAACTGTCAAAATATAAAGACCTGGAAATTGAAATAGAAAAAATGTGGTAATTGAAAACAAGAGTTGTGCCAGTGATAGTAGGTGCACTTGGAATGATAAAAAATGGAACAAAACAACACATTGAAAGAATCCCTGGAAACCCCAGCTTAAGAGATATACAAAAAATTGTCTTGTTAAGTACAGCCCACACACTAAGGAAAACTTTATCTATGTAATGCTGGGGATGATAGGGAAGATAGAAAAACATGAAATGGATTCATAACAGCACGCCACGACCTGCCTTACGTCTCCCCGCAGACTTGGTTGGTAGTGAGACCAATGCAGAAATCGAAATATGATGAAAAATGACATAATAATAATAATAATAATAATAATAATAATAATAATAATAATAATAATAATAAAGTACGAAAAAGTTTCTTAAATAAATGTTTCACTTTATTAAGCTTTTTCTGAGATCTATCTGTTTAAAAAAACAAGGACTTTAGAAACATTTTTAAAAGAATCAAGGAGGCTGTCTACTGGAATATTTATTGTATCGTGATTCCATTGACTAGATACGTGCCACCTATAGTAACGCAGCAGCCTTTTTTTTTTCAATGCAAGTGTAGGTTTGTATATTAAAGCTTTTCTAATAATATATTTGCGCATGTAATAATACACGTATCAAGGGTATTAAAACCATGAACGATCTATTTTAAATACACTACTGACCATAAGTTTGAAACCACTTAGATTTATTCTCTAAGAGAAAGAAATAACAAATGTTATGTCTTAGAAGAATAAATATAGATATATCTCATTGTTGCTCATAGTTAAAACCAAAATTAATATGGAGTAATTTCAAATTTAATTAAAGTTAATTCATTTTTTTTTTCATCAAAGAAACCACCACGAGCCTTTATTACTCCAGAGCACATCCTTGGCATTCTTTCTAATAACTTATAAAAATAAATTAGAGAAATTGATTTCCAAGCATCCTGCAAGCATTTAAGCAACATTTGATCATTTTTGGAAGTTCATTTCGAACTGTACGCTCAATTTCATCCCTTATTCTCCTTCTTGGTTTCTTGGTTGGTTTCTTAACTGCTACACAGCCTTTAAGCCCAGCAGAATGAAGTTGTCTCTTAACAGTAGTAACAGATACTGGATGTTGCCGTGTAGAATTAATTTCAATTGTTAATTCCGGGGCGGTTTTTCTTCTATTCCTCTTACTAGATATGATCAAGTGCCTTTCCTCTAAAATAGATGTTACTCTGGGCCTACCAGGTCTTTTTCTGTCATTATTTAACTTAGTTTTACGAAGTCGTTGAAGGCAATAATGCACGATATGTTTTTGATAGGCTTATTTTTTAGCGATAACACGTTTAGAATATCCTTCTTTTAAGAAGCCTTAATTATTATTCCAACTATTATATTCAGTCAATCAGTTAAGTGTCACATGTGATACACGCTTGGGCGATCATGTCTCGAAAGAGGCATGACTGACTGGGCAGAAGATTATCCCGCAGTAGTTTGCCATTGCTTTCTGCGGAAGACTGGTTGCCAGCCAAGGCTATAGAACCCAATCTGTCCTGTTATTTAACTCATAACTGTAGGGAAGAAACGGATTAATAGTATTTCCGCGTAGTTGAATGCAAGGTATTCAACCCGGAATTCGAACTTGGCTCCCCGATTTCTCGTTCAGAGCCGGTATCCACTGCACCACAAGTAAACAGTTATTCAGGAGAATTAGATATGTCAATATACGACACTGATTTTAAAAAATTAATTCAAGTTACAATACAAAAGGTTATAGCCATGTGCCGGTAAATTTTTTCAATAAAATTATTTCTTTGTTTTAGAAATAGCGAAACACCAATGAATAAATTAAAAAAAACATTCAACAATTTTGAAGGGACACACTGGTCAAGTTTGATCAAGCTCACACAAAATAAAATTTGATAACCTGCTCTTGAAGAATGTTTTGCAAATAATTAAATACAAGAGGTTCTAAAGAATGGAGTGAAGTATTCACAAGGTGCGTGTAAAATCAGTTAAGTTAATTCTAAGGCGTTACTTTAGTCAAGTTTGATTATCCTCTCACAAAATAGAATTTGTGAATCTTGGCGTGAAAAATAATTTTTTAAATAATAAACTGCAAGAGTTTGTGAGGAATTGAATGAAGCATTCGCAAGGTGCGTAAAGATCAGTTAAATTAACGTCAAGAAGCTTCACAATTTGTATATGGACAACGAGCATGGCACAAACACATTGTTAGTAAATCGTCGTGCCATCAAGTAAGACCAACAATTACTTCGCAAAGAAATTATACTGAAGAATTTAGTTATATATATATATTTTAATCATATCACCCTGAGCAAGGCGGTAAAGTCACTGATGTGGAGGGGGCTACGTAAGAGTGAAAAGATTGGAAAAGAGAAAGCCGGAAACCACATGCTAAACAGGGAACAAGAGATGAGCCTCTACACCTGTTCAATAGACGTGGGTGGAGTGTGAACCGGGCGATAGTTTAGTCTATCTACTCCAATTGAAAAAAAGAAAAGAGGAAACAGATTAGAAAAGAGAAAGCCTGAAACCACATCCTAAACAGGGAACAAGGGATGAGCCTCTTCACCCGTTCAATAGACGTGGGTGGAGTGTGAACCGGGCGATAGTTTAGTCTATCTACTCCAATTGAAAAAAAGAAAAGAGGAAAAAGATTAGAAAAGAGAAAGCCTGAAACCACATCCTAAACAGGGAACAAGAGATGAGCCTCTACACCTGTTCAATAGACGTGGGTGGAGTGTGAACCGGGCGATAGTTTAGTCTATCTACTCCAATTGAAAAAAAGAAAAGAGGTAAAATATTGGAAAAGAGAAAGCCGGAAACCACATGCTAAACAGGGAACAAGGGATGGGCCTCTTCACCCGTTAAATAGACGTGGGTGGAGAGTGAACCGGGCGATAGTTTAGTCTATCTACTCCAATTGAAAAAAAGAAAAGAAGAAAAAGATTAGAAAAGAGAAAGCCTGAAACCACATCCTAAATAGGGAACAAGGGATGAGCCTCTTCACCCGTTCAATAGACGTGGGTGGAGTGTGAACCGGGCGATAGTTTAGTCTATCTACTTCAACTGAGAAAGAAAAAAAAAGAAAAGAGTAAGAAGATTGGAAAAAAGAAAGCCAGAAACCACATCCTAAACAGGGAACAAGGGATGAGCCTCTTCACCCGTTCAATAGACGTGGGTGGAGTGTGAACCGGGCGATAGTTTAGTCTATCTACTCCAATTGAAAAAAAGAAAAGAGGAAAAAAATTAGAAAAGAGAAAGCTTGAAACCACATCCTAAACAAGGAACAAGGGATGAGCCTCTTCACCCGTTCAATAGACGTGGGTGGGGTGTGAACCGGGCGATAGTTTAGTCTATCTACTTCAATTGAGAAAGAAAAAAAAGAAAAGCGTAAGTAGATTGGAAAAAAGAAAGCCAGAAACCACATCCTAAACAGAGAATAAGAGATGAGCCTCTTCACTCGTTCAATAGACGTGGGAGGAGTGTGAACCGGTCGATAGTTTAGTCTATCTACTTCATATTATGATGTAATATGTTATACCCTGCAATATTTCCATTGCTAAATCTGTTGCTATGAAAGTCGGTTCTCTGTGCAGGCCCCGGAAGTTCTTTCCATCTGAAACTATCCTGCACATATATAAATCTACCATCCGTCCGTGCATTGAATACTGCTGCCACATCTGGTCGGGTGCCCCTGCTATTCTCCTCGGGGTTCTTGACAAAATACAACGGAGAGTCTGGAATGTGATCGATACCGACGTGGCAGACCGGCTGCAGTCTCTCTCTCACCGGCGTGACGTGGCGTCTCTGTGCCTCTTCTATAAATATTTTCACTGCTTCTGCCCCGATGAACTTAGATCACTGGTGCCCCCTAGGGACAAATTTTCACGAGATACTAGATTAGCAACTAAGTCTCACCCTTTTACAGTGAAACCGATAAAATATAACCGCTTCTTTTCTCGCACTTCCCGACTGTGAAATTCCCTTCCATCTGGTTGCCTCCCCGACAGCTACAATCTCCAAATGTAAGGTCAACAGACACCTCATAACACACTAACTCGCATCCATTCTCTCAAACACCCTTCCCATCTACGCAACCCTCAGCCTCGGTATCCTTACCCGTCTATCACCCTCTTTCTGACATTTCCTATATCTAACCACTCTTTCTCTTTACATTCCCCTATGTAACCCCTTGCGCAAAAGTGCCAGTCGAATGCCTTGCTTGGGGTGAAATGATTAAAAAAATATTTGTAATGCTATTTGTTAAATAAACAATGTAAGTTTAAAAAACTGTGCTTTATAGTCAGCACTAATCAATCTATTGGTATCTAATCTAAAATTATTTATAAATGGAACTTTGTCTGTGTATGTGTGTGTCTGTTAACTATAGACTCCGAAACGGCTAAACCGATTTTTTGGAAAATTTACACAGTTGTACTATAAGCGTCTGCGAGTGTTCTTAGCTAGGTTTTGTGTCGAGGTACCCCCGATAAATATCAAAAATCGATAATCGAAAAAATCGGGTTATAGAAGGAGTGGTCCGATTTCAATCAAATTTGATACACTCATAGACAAAGACAGAAGAAACGATATTCAGAAATTTCAAGGTTGCAGTTCTTACAATAATGCAGAAACCGATAATATATATATATATATAAAAGGCAAGATGTCTGTGCGTGTGTGTCTGTTTAAATGCTTGTATGTATGTATCTTTTCAGTACCTTTTATTTTAGTTTTTGCTTCGGGTTTGGCTCTAACTAGGTATAATTGTAGTTCTTAGTCTCAGCCATGATACCATTTACTCAGATTACTTATTTAGCTTTCAAAATTCAGTTTATGACGAAAATAAAATTATTTGATATGGATACCAGGAAATCAAAATTTGACTTACATCCATTCATTTTTCATTCAGTCTACGGTTTCGTTTTAACTGGAAACAACTATTGCTATAGAGTCTTTCGTACCAACGTCCAAAGAATCTGAACTCCAGGACCATGGATTCGTTTTAAAGCTTTCATTACACCCGAGCAACGCCGGGCTATACTGCTAGTTATGTATACCATTATCTATTTTTTATTAATTGTGATATTAACAAATGGTGTACGATCTTTGTTTGAGTCATTTTTAAACAGCTATCGCTTATCGAATACACTGAAGAATTGTATATGTTTCTTGTAGGGATGAATAATTTGATTTTTGGTTTGAATTTAGTTTCCATTCAATGCATTAATTTTGTTCTTAAACTCTGAAAAATTTGGAGTCAGTTGTATCTGTGGAAGTAAAGTATTTCTGTACATTTTTCGGGCGATGTTTAAATTTAAATTCCCAACAATTTATACAAGTTATAAATCTATTTTTATTTTCTGTATTTATCACACCAAACCCAAGCTTTAGCATTTAGTGCAGTCTTGATTTTCTGAAATAAATGAAAAATTAAGATTTTCTAACTAGCAAAGGATTGACTGCCAAGACTGTCAAAGAACTATATATATATTAGTCATTCGCAGACAGATCTGTTTCGCTGTATCACAACTCATCAATACGGTTAGACGTCCGATTGCTTTTAACCCAGGATAGAAACCAGACCGATATATATATTAAACACAACACATACAAACATCTGGTCACTAGTATTTCATTAAGTATAATGAATTAAAAATTTTTCAATATTGCGCTATCAAATACCTCGTTAAGTTGTGCATCTCTTGCAGTACAAGTGTAAGAAACACACAATCTCATCGAAGGATTATGATGAAGTGAATATTCTTGATACTTCTACAACTGACATTGCGAGAGGTCTTATCAATTACTGAATAGAAAGTCAACACCATCCTTTGTTCTCTTTTTTAGTTACAAAACACTGTAAGATTAAACATAGGCAAAGAATTAATTTCCATTTTTGTCTTCAGAAATTTAATTAAGTCAACTTTCCAGTGTTAGCTGCTTGTGGTAAGTCAACCGGGATTCAGTCCATTTTTCAGTCTGTTTTTCTGTAATTTTTGGAAATTTTTTTTTTTTCGTTTTTTGTTCGTCTTTGATTTTTTTTTGTCACTTAGTTTGTGTAAATTATTTTGCAATTGAAGGTTATTTTTGACTTAAGATAAATAGTATCATGGTTCAATTATTTCCATTAGTTTTTTCTTGTAGAAGATTTAAATTTCTGTCTTCGAGAGATTGAATTCTTAACGGTTGTCAAGCCAACGCAATCAGCATAACTCGACTATATTCTGTAAAAAACGGTTTAATTTCTATTTTTGTCTTCAGAAATTTAATTAAATCAACTTTACAGTGTTAGCTGCTTGTGGTAATTCAACCGGGATTCAGTTCATTTTTGAGTCTGTTTTTCTGTAATTTTTGGAAATTATTTTTTTGTCGTTTTTTGTTCGTCTTTGATTTTTTTTTGTCACTTAGTTTGTGTAAATTATTTTGCAATTGAAGATTATTTTTGACTTATAGTAAGTTAAAACTTTAGTCACTTTTTTTTTTAATTGGAGTAGATAGTTCCTACTATTGCCCGGTCTCACACTCCACCCCTTCTTTTGAACGAGTTTAGAGGTGATCGCCTTGTTTCTTGTTTATGAAGGGGTTGCTGGTTCATCCCCCTTCTCCGGTCTTAGTGTTAGTTCAGCTGGAAGCTCTTTGCAGTTACGGAGTATGGTGGCAACGTCTTTACATTCTGAGGGTAGCGGGTTGGCAGTTTCCTGGTTGCTGCTTCCGACTGGTAGTTAGAAGCCCGAACTCTTGCGTAGCGTCTTGAGAGGCTGCTCTGATCAACAGTTGAATAATACCGGGGTTCTTGTAGTGCCATATCGCGCATGGACGGGCGTCCCTGCATGAACGTTCGGTGGGCAACCCCGAGGCCACATTATGTTGTAGGCCGCGCCAGTCTCCATCCTTCACAAGTTGCAAATGATTGACCGACTGATCCAATTCTAAGACCTCTCCTTAACTGAATCACTATGGAAAAAAGCAAACATAATAGCAAAACTAAACCATTTGAAAACGCCCAAACCTGTCTGCATCTCTTTCACTAACATACGCGGCATCCGCACCAACTTCCCCAGCGTAGATTCTTTCCTCCATAATAACTCACCTGATATATTAGCCCTATGTGAAACTAATCTAAACCTTCTATCCCCTCATCTGAGTTCTACGTTCCTGGCTACCTTCCCCTCTTCAGGAAGGACTCCAATGTTCATATGCATGGGCTTGGTGTCTATGTCAGCGAACACCTTCCCTTAGCTAGGGTGTCATCTTTTGAATCCCCAGATCATTCTTTCATGTGCTTCCGCCTCTCATTTCTCAGCTCGATTAGCTATCTCTTCTTTCTCTACCGCTCTCCTTCCTCCCCTGACTGTTAGTTACTTGACATCATTTCTGACAATATTGACAAAGCCATTTCTTCCCATCCCTCTGCCCATGTATTCGTGTTTGGTGACTTTAACGCCCACCACACCAAGTGGCTGAAGAATACTGTCACTGACCCGGCTGGTGTCCACACCATGAACTTTTCAATCACCCAATCCCTTACGCAAGTAGTGGACTTCCCCAAGCGTTTCTCCGACAACCCTAACGGAAGGGACTCACTTCTAGACCTCTGCTTCACTTCCATCCCAGACTCTTGCACTACCAGACAACTCTGCCCACTCGGAAACTCTGACCACACTGTAGTGTCCGTCAATATTTCACTCCACTCCCGCCCGACCCATGAAACCCAGACAAGTAGAATATCCTACTGCTATCAAAGAGCAGACTGGGATTCGTTCCGAGACTTCCTCTGTGACATCTCTTGGAACAATGTCTTTAGTCTTCCCATCGAAGAATGTGCATCCGAGGTCTCCTCCTGGGTTAAGGCTGGCATCGATGCCTTCATCCCTGCTAGGAAATTTCAGCTTAAATCTCATTCGTCTCCATGGTTCTCACCCGCTTGCTCGGCTGCCATTGCCCACCGGAATCATTTCTTCTGAATCTATCGTAACTACGCGTCGGGCCAAAACAGGCGCCTTTTCACTTCAGCTCGTAATAAGTGTAAAAGGATACTTAACGAAGCTAAGATGTTGTTTGCTGCCAGAATGAAGCAACGCATAGCATGCTCTAAATTCGGCTCTAAAGACTACTGGCGACTCTGTAAAAGAGTACTTAACAAGAGCAAGTCCACAATACCCCCGCTAATCAACAAATTTGAGGTCCTCACCTCCCCAGCAGATAAGGCTGAATGCTTTGCCCGCAGATTCTCGAACAATTCGAGTCTGGACTCGTCTGGAGTTTTGACACCCGACTTCTCACCTAGAACCGAGGCACAACTGAATGATGTCCACATTACACCTTCGCTTGTCTCTAATCTCAGAGAATCTTGTGTTCCATTTTTACTTGGGTTTTTCTACAAACTGGTTGATTGAGTCAGGATTTTCTGTGATGTATGACCTAATCACAAAGAAATTTAAGCTCTTGCAGATTGAAATAATAATAACTGAAGCAGCAAAGCTTTAGAGTTTAACTTGACGAGCTGTGAGATACATATGAGAAGCGGCTTACGGCCATACCACGTTGAATACATTGGTTTTCGCTCGATCACCGAAGTTAAGCAACGTCGAGCCTGGTCAGTACTTAGATGGGTGACCGCTTGGGAATACCAGGTGCTGTAAGCGTTTAGTGACGGATTTGCGAGCTTGCGGCCATATCACGTTGAATACACCGGTTCTCGCTCGATCACCGAAGTTAAGCAACGTCGACCCTGGTCAGTACTTAGATGGGTGACCGCTTGGGAATATCAGGTGCTGTAAGCGTTTAGTGACGGATGTGCGTTGTGGTGCAGGAGATATGTGGTGAGCCGAGTTCGAATTCCAGTTGAATAGCCTGCATTCACTTAAGCACTGGTACCCTCGGGAAAGGTATTAATCCGTCCCTTCCCTCCAGTTATGGGTTAAATAACAAGGGGACACTGCTCTTAAACAAATCTTGATACTCGAAAAGAAAAAACTATTACTAGACACAAAAACATATACAAAACAATAAGTTGTTGAAAGTAAAACGTATTACCAGCAATAAATAAATAAAGTTTTGTTGGCAATAAATGACCCGCCATAAAAACAAAACAACCAACATATGAGAAGCAATGTAGTCATTAGCAAGATTTATTTTACTTTTGTAAATGAAATGTATTTTCTGTTACACGGAATGTCTATCTGAAAAAAATGTTTTTCATTAAAAAAGAGTCGCAAAGAACAAAAATGACATTAATAAATTTTTAAAATGAGCCTTGATATGCAGATTGAAGAGAGATGAGATTTACACCTGAAACTGATCCAGAGCTTGGAAGTTCGACTTGACAAGTTGATAGATAGCTACATGAAGCAGTGTAGTAGTTGGCAGGATTTATTTTTCTTCTAGACTTTCCTTTTGTAAATAAAATGTGTTTCCTGTTGGAATTTCTATTTGTGTTCATGAGGCCCTGAAGTTTTTAGGTGGAACAGAAAAATATTGTATCAAACCCAAGACACATTTCATAAATCTCTAAAGCTTTCGTTGTTAACCCTAGGCTCTTGTAGAGGTGCATACTTTTTATTTAAATTGTTCCTTCTGACGAAAAGCAGTTTACATATCCATCTTTCCTATCAGGTGGGTCTAGGCAGCTGGCTAATACCAGTCCTCTAAGGCGCTTAACATGAATGCTGGCAACTCACAAGTATGTCTTCTCAGCTTCACCCTCTTCGTATTTTATGTTAACGATCTGCCTAAGAACATCCCCAGATCTACATTAACTAGACTAGTTGTATAGCCCAGCGTTGCTCGGGTGTAATGAAAGCTTTAAAACTAATCCATGGTCCTCTTTGGGCGTTGGCACAAAAGACTAAAAAGCAATAGTTGTTTATAGTTAAAGCGAAACCGTAGACTGAAAGAAAAATGAATGGATGTAAGACAAATTTTGATTTCCTGGTATCGATATCAAATAAGATTTTTCGTCGTAAACTTAATGTTTAAAGCTAAAGAAGTCATCTGAGTAAATGGTATCATGGCTGAGGCTAAGAACTACAATTATACCTACTTAGAGCCAAACCCGAAGCAAAAGCTAAAATAAAAGGGCTGAAAAAAATACAGACATACAGGCAGATAAACAGACACACAGACACACAAACATCTTACCTTTTATATATATATATATATATATATATATATATATATATATATATATATATATTATCGATTTTCTGCACTATTGTAAGAACTGCAATCTTGAAACTTCTGAATATCGTTTCTTATGTTTTGTCTATGAGCGTATCATGTATCATGTATTTTGTCTATGAGTATTATCATTCTATAACCCGATTTTTTCGATTATTGACTTTCGATATTTATCGAGGGTACCTCGACACAAAACCTAGCTAAGAACACTTGCAGACGCTTATAGTACAAGTGTGTAAATTTTCAAGAAAATCGGTTTAGCCGTTTCGGAGTCTATAGTTAACGGATACACACACACAGATACACACACACACAGACAAAGTTTCATTTATAAATAAGTTTAGATATAGATATGCAAATGTTAACAGAGTATATATGTGTATTTTCTAAATATCTAAATTACCAGTGCCTGGCAGCTGATTACCCATCTGATGTAAAGCTCACGGTTCAATGGGGGAAAATCTGTCTTGTAATATTCAGTATTTCCAAAGATTTGTGTTGATGCAATGAGAAATTGTAAAGCCAATTGAATCGTTGCATTTGCTTATGCGCAAATAACCACAGAAAAGGTCTTACTCTTTCTCTTCTCACTGCAGCTATGGGTTGAATAGCAGAATATTGGATTGCTAGCAACCATTTAAGACCCATACGTGATACACGCTTTAGGCGATCGTGTGTCAAAAGAGACATGACTGACTGGGTAGAAGATTATCCCGCAATAGCTTGCCATTGCTTTCTGCGTTAGACTTTTTGCCAGCCAAAGATATAGAACCCAACCCTATTATTTGACTCGTAGCTAGAGGGGGAAAGAGATGTAGTATATTATTACATAGTAATTGGTGGGGGATCAGTTTATTAGTTCATAACAATAGAAAACCGACCCCTCACTTTATGACCAGTAGAAACCTCATAATTCCAACTATTATATTTAGTCAGTCAGTTAAGTGCCATACGTGATACACGCTTAGGCGATCATCTCTCGAAAAAGACATGACTGACTGGGCAGAAGATTATCCCGCAATAGGTTGCCATTGCTTTCTTCGGTAGAATAGCTACCAGACAAGACTATAGAACCCAGTCTGTTCTACTATTTAACCTATAACTGGAGGGAAGAGACGGATTAGTACCTTTCCCAAGGGTATTTGTGTGTAAGTGAATGCAATCGGTTTCCCGATTTGTCGTTCGAGTCGATATCCACTGCACTACAACGCGCATTAGCCTACCACAGAAACAAGTGGCAGTGGGAAAAAAACTTTTACCTAGTCAGTCAAGAATGAAAAAAGACATGATCGCCCAAGTATCTATCATGTATGGCACTTAACTGACTGGCTGAATGTTTTATCAGCAAAAATCGGTCAAAAAAGTTGCTCTTATCACGCGAAAGTAAAGTGTGCTAATGCCTTTGGGAAAATTAATCCCTTTTTCTTCGCCTCTATGGCTAAACAGTATGATAGATTAGGCTCAATAGCTTTGGTTAAAAACCTGTCTAGGTGAAGAAAAACTCGGAATTGAGTTGTGCTGTCTGGACTATGATAGGCCACTAGATGTATTGCTCGTAGCTTTTGCAGGATTTGTAATCTGGAAACCCTGAATAGAACGTAGTCGGTCCGTTGTGTCACTCCAGACAATACCTAATTCTTGCTTCTATGTTCTACCTTTATATGGGTCAGATACACTAAGAACGGAATATTTTTATCGTATCTACATCCCAGTTCTCAACGTCTAACCTTGAAAGATGTTAAAAAATACGCAAAATATGAGGGGGTTAATTATTTTCCCACATGCAACAATTTTGTCGCCAAACTTTCTCGTGTCTCCGATATTGAGAGATTATCTAAACTTAGATAATCTTTTATATATGGAACTTTGTGTGTGTGTGAATGTGTCCGTTACCTATAGACTGAAACGGCTGAACCGATTTTCTTGAAAGTTTACACAGTTGTACTATAAGTGGCTGTGAGTGTTCTTAGGTAGGTTTTGTGTCGAGGTACACCTGATAAATATTGAAACTCGATAATAAAAAAAATCGGGTTATAGAAAGAGTGGTCCGATTTCAATCAAATTTTATACACAGAGAGACAAAAACATAAAAAACGATATTCAGAAGTTTCAAGGTTCCAGTTCTTACAATAGTGCAGAAAATCGATAATATATATAAGGCAAGATTTTTGTGTGTGTGTCTGTTTATCTGTTTATTTTTTTATCGAAAAAAAAACTTATTTGATATCGATACTAGGAAATCAAAATTTGACTTACATCCATTCATTTTTCTTTCAGTCTACGGTTTCGCTTTAACTGGAAATAACTATTGCTTTTTAGTCTTTCGTGCCAGCGTTCAAAGAGTCTGAGCTCCAGGACCATGGATTAGTTTTAAAGCTTTCATTACACCCGAGCAACACCGGGCTATACTGCTAGTTTTTCTATAAATACAAACATTTTTAAACAATATATTTCTATATAATAAAGTTAGTGATCGTTTTTGAAAGTTCGACTATTAAAGTCGCGAAAGAGAGCGGCTATTCGTTGTATATGAAATATAATCATCCAGAATGGGAAGGGTGTTCTATTTTGGGGGATTTGCAGAACGCATTAGTACACATGGGCAAACGCTGTCGCATTATACTAGGTTACGATCGGCTATGTGGCTATAGGTGCCATGGTGTCATTAACTCCTTCATACGACTTCTGATCGTCATGGCATCAGAAAATTGGTGTCTTGGCGATCAGTATCGTTGATCAAACGTAAGCCCAATTGGTTGCGTTGTCACGTTTGCTTTCGAAGTTTTTTTTTTAACAAACGTTGGCCTGCCTCTGACTATTAGTGAAAAATCAAATTAGATATTATTCTTCGGAAAAAGATGCCTGATTTTGTTTAGCGGCATATCAACACCTCTTTGGGTTATTTAATGTCGAAATAAAAAATTTGAACTACATACACTTTGATGCTTCAACTGCAGATCAAATGTATTGTTTGTCTTTGTCTATATTTCTAAGATGAGGTAGTATTTACAGTATTTACATTATTCGGACTATTGTCCTCATCTTTGTTGCCATTTGTATGACGTTTAATAATAGATCATTCTATTTGTCTATATTGCTGAGATGAGGTAGTATTTACATTATTCGGACTATTGTTCTCCTTTTTGTTGCCATTTGTACGACGTTTAATAATAGATCATTTTATTTGTCTATATTGCTGAGATGAAGTAATATTTACCGTATTTACATTATTCGGGCTATTGTCCATGTCTTTGTTGTTATTTGTACGACGTTACAGCTGTTCTAGGTTCCGGCCTTCTTCAGGTGGTACGAATTTCGAACCTAACTCTTTATTACAATCACTGGAGTATATGAACTCCATTCCTTGCTCGTGCCTCTTCTGGAAGTCATGAGTTATCTCCCTGTAACCCTGTAATTGCTTGTTGTAGCCTTGTGTTAAACTCACAGCTCTTTGAGTCAAGTCACGGAAAATAATCAACGTCGATATTCACAGGGTTACGTGTACTTAAAGTAAATTACAGCATAAGAGGGAGATAACTCTTGACTTCCAGAAGCGGCACGAAGCAAGGAATGGAATTCACATACCCCAGTGATAGTAATAAAGGGTTGCTATTGCTTTCTGCGGCAGACTGGTTGCCAGCTAATCTGTCCTGTTATTTAACCCATAACTGGAGGGAAGAGACGGATTAATACCTTTCCCAAGGGTATTTGTTGCGGTACCAGAAAAGAAAGCTCGTCAGATCAGTTTACATGAAAATATTTTTAGAAAAGACAGAGGGAAGCCGCATCACGTCGGCGAGAAAGTGTCTCAAGGCCAGCAACCAAGTCAGGATCGATCCCTCTCTGGATTTTGTCGAGAACCTTAAGAAGAATAGCAGGAGCAACAGACCAAATATGGTGACAGTATTCAAAGCACGAATAGTAGATTTATCAATGTGCAAAATGGATTCTGATAAGATAAGCTTCCTGGCCCAACATAGTGAACCAACCTTGCTAGAAATAGAGGCAGCTACGGATTCAATGTAGTAATTTAGAACTGGGTTACAGATGACGATTAAATCATACATTCTGGGTTAAATTCGGTCATTCAGCCAACATGCACTGCACTTGGCCCGTCATTACGTCCTTAAAGATTTAGTCAGTGTAGTCCTCCCCATAAAGAAGTACAGTGAAGAGATAATCTCGCTATTAAAGGGTAAAACTATAGACCCCGAAACGGCTAAACCGATTTTCTTGAAAATTTACACAGTTGTACTATAAGCATCTGCGCGTGTTCTTAGTTAGGGTTTGTGTCGAGGTACCCCCGATAAATATCGAAAATCAATAATCGAAAGAATTGGGATGTAGAAGGAGTGGTCCTATTTTAATCAAATTTCATACACTCATAGACAAAGACATAAGAAACGATATTCAGAAGTTTCAAGGTTGCAGTTCTTACAATAGCGCAGAAAATCGATAATATATATATATATATATATATATATATATATATATATGTATATATAAAAGGCAAGCTGTTTGTGTGTATGTCTGTTTATCTGCCTGTATGTCCGTATTTTTTTCAGCCATTTTATTTTAGCTTTTGCGGGTTTGGCTCTAAGTAGGTATAATTGTAGTTCTTAGTCTCAGCCATGATACCATTTACTCAGAGGACTTATTTAGGCTTCAAAATTCAGTTTACGACAAAAAAGACTTATTTGATATCGATACCAGGAAATCAAAATTTGACTTTCATCCCTTCATTTTTCATTCAGTCTACGGTTTCGCTTTAACTAGAAACAACTATTAATTTTTAGTCTTTTGTGCCAACGTCCAAAGAGGACCATGGATTAGTTTTAAAGCTTTCATTACACCCGAGCAACGCCGGGCTATACTGCTAGTATGCTATAGATTTTAACCTAAAGAATGCCAATCAATGCTAAATGTTTCTTTATAGTGTAACAGCTAATATTATCATTAACATTACACAATCTTTGCTATTATTTTGCAGAGATGGATCGATATAAGATTAAATTTCAATCAAAATATTACTAATTCCGTTAAAAAGGGTGATAATTCTTAGTCATATCACTTTTCTACTCTATGATCTTTGCATATATTTCAATGCAGGTAACCAGAATCCGGAAAATGGGTATTATTCGTTGTGGTAGCAGTGGATATCGGCTTTAAACGAGAAATCGGAGAGCTGAGTTTGAAATCCAGTTGAATTTGTTGCATTCACTTACGTGCAAATAGCATTGATAAAGGTATTAATCCGTCTCTTCCCTCCAGTTATAGGTTAAATAACAGGACAGACTGGGTTCTATACCCTTGGCTAGCAACCAATCTACCGCAGAAAGTAATGGCAACTCTCGTGAGATAAAATTCTCTGCCAAATCAATCTTGTCTCTTTCAAGACATGATCGCCAAAGAGTCTATTTTGTATGGCACATAACCGGTTAGTATTAAATTAGAACTAGTATAACTGCTACCTCTTGTCAGGTAATACAAAACCTCTTTATTATGATAATCATTATTATTTCAGTGACACCTTATGGTCAGCTGTCGACATTTAATCGGCTCCATCTAAACTTTCCTCACGTCAAAAATATCATAAATAGCGAGTTCGCCCATGTGTACATAAAGGCCGTTAGAATAACTGCTTGGCACCATTGATCCTGTCTTCACAAAAAGACAATATCGGGTTGTAAGTCGAAAATCGATGAAATGCCTCCATTTGCTCTGCGAGATGGAATCTGAGAAAATTCTGTAGACTTGCTTTCATAGTTCTATTTCGACCAACCAGACAGCACACACACACACACACACACACACATATATATATATATGTGTGTGAAAAGTGTATATATATATATGCTATTTGTTATATTATAATACTATATATTATATATGAGCGTACTTATTTGAAAGCGCTCAATAGATAGGTGTGAGTTTGCGACTCTGGGTTTTAACTTAGAACCAAATTAATAAAAATTTATCCAAATGTTGGAGAATTTTTGTCTTTATTTTCAACTGAAATTAAAGCCAAAATGCGACGCTTAGAACTGCTCATGATTAAACATAATAGACATTCATTGTCTCTTATATTTAACAGCATATGTTTAAAAAAAAATATATGTATATATATGCGTGAGTGTGTGTATACGTTATAACAATTTGTACATACAAAAATCATTTTATGCATAAACACATAAGGCAATAGATTATATTCACTTATACAGACAGAGGTAGATACACACACATGTATATATAACTATACACACACATAAACACAAACACACACAAACAAAAAACATATATATATATATAGAGAGAGAGAGAGAGAAGCTGGAAAAGAAGGACACGGTTAAAAACACGATTAAAAAATTAATTAACGAATGAAATACAAAATGGTTCCACGGGTATAAAAAATGGTTCCACGGGTATAAAAAATGGTTCCACGGGTATAAAAAATGGTTCCATGTGTATAAAAAATGGTTCCACGGGTATAAAAAATGGTTCCATGTGTATAAAAAATGGTTCCACGGGTATAAAAAATGGTTCCATAAAAAATGGTTATAAAAAATGGCCATGGGTATAAAAAATAAAAAAGGTTCCACGGGTATAAAAAATGGGTTCCACGGGTAAAAAATAAAAAATGGTTCCACGGGTATAAAAAAAAACCTAACTCAAGGCCCATTGTGCAGGAAAAGGCAACGTAAAATTTCTCCTTTTGTCTGCACAGGTTCAGCTTGTATCCTTTAATACTAAAAGATTCTAGTACTGTTAAATAATAGTCAGACTGAGCCTTAAACAAAAAAAGTCCTTAGTGTTTGTGTTAAATATTCTTCCCCTTCTGAATGCTATGTTTAATTTCTGTGGTATCAAGTCTCTTTCTCACTCTCTGTTATATATATATAATGAATTATTTTGAACATTATTTTTACCGATACTCGTATTTAAGTAAATATTATGTTTTTAATTAAACAGTATTTTATATTTATATCTACCGGCCTGATTATTTACGATGAATTGTTATTACGAAAATGTGTGCTAACCAGCAGGATTCGAACCTGCGACCCCTATTACATAGGGGAAGCATACCATTTGATCTGATACCGTCTTGACCACCCGACCATGGATAGCCTCTTGATCAGACGAGCTTTTTATCATGCCTATATAACACAATTTTCGATTTTACCGCAAACAAGCATATCTGCTCTGAAATGTATCGTAATGTCAACAAATGTAAACATGTTACGGAAATTAACGAATTTTAACGAAACTTGGTTATAAGCAACCGACAATTTGTAATGAATTATTTTGAATTGTGTTATATAGACATGATAAAAACCTCGTCTGATCAAGCGGCTATCCATGGTCGAGTGGTCAAGACATACCAGATCAAATGATATGCTTCCCCTATGTAATAGGGGTCGCAGGTTCGAATCCTCCTGGGTAGCACACATTTTCGTAAAAAAAAAATTATCGTAAATAATCAGGCCAGTAGATATAAATAAGAAATACTTTTTAATTAAAAACAGAATATCTACTTAAATACGAGTATCGGTCAAAATAATGTTCAAAATAATTCATTACAAATTGTCGGTTGCTTATAACCAAGTTTCGTTAATTTCCGTAACATGTTTATATATATATATATCTTATTCCAGTGTCATTTCTTTTTGTAAACGGTACCCTCCAGTGAAGTGTTGGTCGAAAGAATCGTCAGGGATTTTGTTAAGAAAACGTTTCCACTTATATATATATATATATATATATATATATATATATATATATATATATTCCATTTTAAAACGAGTTATTACGCGAACTAGGTTTCTACCATGAGTTGTGTCTTCAGTCGATTTTTAATAACTGATTACTACCGTTTACCGTTTTTTTTTCTTTTTCAGAACGCCCACGTAACGCTGTTTTTTTTTTTTTGTTAACGCTCACGTGGCAGGGAATCCGTGAACGCGCAATTTTTAAAATTACAAAATTCTAATTCCTTGTGAAAAAAGAAAAACGTCATAATTTAAACTTGTAATTTTAAAACTTTTGCGTTCAAAAATTCTCTGCCAGTCAGTTTTCAAAAAAAAAAAACACTGTTACGTGAGCTTATAATTGTATTGAACACTTTATAATACAAAAGTGCAATGGTCTAATCTTATTATGACCAGAAACTAAGTAATTAAAAAAATCAATATATATATAATGATAAATCTACATATTGTTCTACGTCGATAGCACGACTCGGAGTTTCATACGTTATGCAATCATCAGTTGTGTTTTTTTTTTTCAAACATTTTGAGTTTTTAAAATGCCCCAGGTCATTGCATGACGTATGAAACTCCGAGTCGTGCCATTGATGAAGGACAGATTTATATATATATATATTTGCGACGTGTTAAGAACAACCACTGAAGTTAACCAGTGGAAAAACACTGATGATTGTATTTCCTCGTTCCAAAAAATTAAATGGAAAAATAAATACACGTTCATCAAATATGATATAAAAAAACGTTTACCCATTAATATCTGAGAAAGGTTTACTGGAAGCATTTAATTTTGCTAAAATATACATAACAATACCATCAGAGCATATTGACGTAATATTACATTGCCGAAAATCTATACCTTTCCACAAAGGTATAGCATTGATCAAGAAATTCAACAACGGTGCATTCCATGTACTACAAGGATAGTATGATGGAGCAGAAATCTCAGAATTGATGGGAATATACATTTTAAACAAAATAAACAAAATAATCCATATTGACAACCACAGACTATATAGAGATGACGGAGTAATAATAGCACCAGACAACAAAAAAATAAATGATAAAATAAGGAAACAGCTTTTTAAATTATTCAAAAAACTAGATTTTGATATTACAGTGGACACAAATAATAAAGTGGTACAATATTTAGGTGTAGAACTTAATTTACAAACTGGAAATGTCTCGCCATACATGAAAAAAAACCCACTAAGTTATCATACATAAATACAAACTCCAATCATCCAAATAATATAATTAAACACATTTACAAAGGAATATAACACAGACTATCTAATAATTCGTCAAACAAATCAATATTTAATGAAAAGAAAAATATAAATGAGGATGCACTAAGAAATTCTGGCCCTAAAAACATTTTACAATATAATTTTCAGCCAACCAGACAAATCAAAAACAATATTAGAAAACGAAACATTATCTGGTTCAACCCACCATTTAATTTAGAAGTAAAGACCAAAATAGGACAAATATTTTTAAACCAATAGATAAGCACTTTCCAAAAGAATCAGAACTAAAGAAAATATTCAACAGAAACACAATCAAACTAAGTTATAGTTGCACTAATAATTTAGATAGTTTCATAAAAAAACAAACCGCCAGAAACTTAAATAGCATTGTACAAAACAAAACTACCAACAAGAAATACAAACTGCAGGGACAAAAGTAAATGCCCACTTCAGGGTCTCTGCAACACAAAAGAATACTATACATATGTGAACCTTCATATGAATATTTATTTATTTAAGTATATACATATATATATTTAGTATATCGAGGCAGCAAGTAATTTTCTAAACATATGCTATTAAATATAAGAGACAATGAATGTCTATTATGTTTAATCGTGAGCCGTTCTAAACGTCGTATTTTTGCTTTAATTTCAGTTGGAAATAAAGACAAAAATTCTCCAACATTTGGATAATTATTTATTGGTTTTCTTCTAAGCTTTCGGCTCACATGAGCCATCTTCAGAGAGGTTGTTTAAACTGAAATATTATAAAATCTACCATCACCGACGATTTTATTTTGTGTTGACATAAAACTCCGCTTTAAACTTTTAAAACAATTGACCTCATAGTCTATAATAACCCAACAAGCACTAAACTAAATTCTCTACAAAAAACCAATGTAGTGTACCAATTTACATGCCCATTCAGAGATTGCATCTCTGATACTAATCAAAAACATAGTACATATATTGGTTTTACTACAACCACGCTCTCCCGTAAACTTACATGTCATCTTTCTGATCAGAGTATTATTAAACAACATTTCTCTGAAAAACATAAACATGTAGGTAATATCAGACAGATTTTGGTCAACAATACGGTGATCCTTACTCATACACACAGTAAGAGGAACCTGCAGATATTGGAGGCCATGTACATCAAATCAAAACAACCAACACTCAATAAAATCAACTTTAAAACAGGAAATAACATATTACATTGCATTTGACTACATGGTTTTGTTGTCATTTCGCGCTATCACGCGGTGTGACGTCATAAAACCGCATCGCAAACTTAAGAACTGCGTTTATTATTTTTGGTAACTATTGCCGTTGCCAAGCGGAGTTTTATGTCAACACAAAATAAAATCGTCGGTGATGGTGGATTTTATAATATTTCAGTTTAAACAACCTCTCTGAAGATGGCTCATGTGAGCCGAAAGCTTAGAAGAAAACCAATAAATAATTACCAAAATGTTGGAGAATTTTTGTCTTTATTTTCAACTGAAATTAAAGCCAAAATACGACGTTTAGAACTGCTCATGATTAAACATAATAGACATTCATTGTCTCTTATATCTAATAGCATATATATATATATATATATATATATATATATATATATATATATATACTAGCAGTATAATCCGGCTTTGCTCGGGTGTCATGAAAACCTTTAAACTAATCCATAGTCCTGGAGTTCAGACTCAGCCTAAAGAATATTTGTGTGAAGTTTGGTGAGAATCAGATAAAAATTGTGGATTGTATAAAGGACATACAGACAGATAAACAGACACACACAAAAACATCTTGCCTTCTATTAATATATATATATATATATTATCAATTTTCTGCACTATTGTAAGAACTGCAACCTTGAAACTTCTGAATATCGTTTCTTATTTCTTTTCTTATGCGTGTATGAAATTTGATTAAAATCGGACCACTCTTTCTATAACCCGATTTTTTCCATTATCGATTTTCGATATTTATCGGGGGTATCTCGACACAAAACCTAGCTAAGAACACTCGCAGGCGCATATAGTAAAACTGTGTAAATTTTCAAGAAAATCGGTTAAGTCGTTTCGGAATCTATCGGTAACGGACACACATACAAAGTTCCATTTATAAATAAGTTTAGATCAACAAAATAATTTTTTAAGTAATTAATAAATATTTTTCGTCTGAAATTATTTCTTATTACTATAAATATTATTATATTACTTTATATTACTCCAGATATTACATTATTTTATACCTACTACAGACGTGACATAACTTTATATCTACGATAAACATTATTTTATATTTCTATATATTAGTATCGAACTATTATTTTATGTTTATATTGGTATATGCACTAAACTTACCGGATACACAAGTAAGCAGGCCTGTTTTTTTTTTAAACAGTAAAACTGACATCTGCAAGCCTAGGCAATTTTAATTTTCTTTAATAAGAATTTTAATGCAAAGCTGGTAGACATTAATTTCAGTATTTAAAAAAAAAATATATACACAAACACCTGCATTTACTAAAGGTAAATCAGTAATGCAATAGGTAGCGACTTGGCGCCTCGACTACAGCCACATCCCCACCGACGAGATGTTGCTCCCCTTTGTTTGTTCTATAAATACTTTCATGGCTTCTGCTCCAACGAATTTAAGTCACTGGTGCCTCTTCAAAGGGTGTTTTCTCGTGCAACCAGATTGGCAACTGGGTCTCACTCATTCACAGTTAGATTAACCAAATGCAGACGACAATTCTACTTCTGAAGCTTCATTTTTCGCACTTCCGGCCTGTGGAACTCGCTTCCATATTCTTGCTTTCCTGACGGCTACAACCTCCAGGAATTTAAATGCAATGTCAATACTCATCTGTTAACCACTTGACTCTAGTTCTTTCACCACCCCGTATATCCTTTCCTTTCTTTCCACCTTTGCAACTGTCATCACACCTGTATTCTCATCCTTCTCTTGCTCCTTTCCAACTGGTTCGTCTTCCTCTTCACTCTCTTCTACTTAATCTTTTTACTCTTATGTAGCCCCCTTCACATCAGTGGCATTGCCGCCTTGCTCGAGGTTATACGATTAAAAAAAATATAATCTTTATATATATCTACGGATGACAATATTTACGCTCTCACACCCTGATTGAGCACTCTGGAAGAAGAGTAGACTTTGATAAACAGTAGCTACTCTGGCGTAAACGCATTGCTCATTCAGTAAAATGAATTAGAGTGCTCTAGCTATTGGGCGCGTATAATGATATGCGCTAAAAAGTCTGCCTTATTCCACCGGACGCCCATAGCCCAGGGGTAGAGTCGCCGATTGACGCCAATTCGGTCGGGTTTTAATCCTGGGTTAAAAAGCAATCGGAGTCTAACCGTACTGATGAGTTGTGATAAAGCGAAACAGATCTGTCTGCGGATGACAATATATATATATATATATATATATATATATATATATATATATATATATAATATTGTGAGGAAAACTCAAGATTTATATCTATAGAGTAATTTTACTTACATTGTTTCATTCTGACCATCGAGAAATTCAATTAAAATATTTTTTAGTGGAAGAAGGAAGTGAAGCATATATTATTTAAACTGAAAATAATAAATTGAGAATAGATATAAAGGGACATGTTAATTGACTGATTTTGTGGGGAGGGGATAATAATTACAAATAATAATTACAAATTAACCTTTGGCGTAGGTGACATTAGGTGGATTTATACCTTTACCAAGGGCATTTGCGCGTAAGGGAATATCATGATCCCGAGTGGCATGGTACTAGGCTCCGAGATTAAAAATTCTATATCAGGACATACGTATCTTTATGTAAACTTATTTATAAATGAAACTTTGTGTTTGTGTGTGTGTGTGTGTGTGTGTGTGTGTGTGTGTGTGTGTGTGTGTGTGTCCGTTACCTATAGACTCCGAAACGGCTGAACCGATTTTTTTTTTTAATTTACGCAGTTGTACTATAAGGGTTTGCGAGTGTTCTTAGCTAGGTTTTGTGTCGAGGTACCCCCGATAAATATCGAATATCGATAATCCAAAAAATCGGGTTATAGAGTAGTAGTCCGATTTTAATCAAATTTCATACACTCATAGACAAAGACATAAGAAACGATATTCTGAAGTTTAAAGGTTGCAGTTCTTACAATAGTGCAGAAAATTTGATATCGATACCAGGAAACTAAAATTTGACTTACATCCATTCATTTTTCTTTCAGTCTACGGTTTCGCTTTAACTGGAAATAACTATTGCTTTTTAGTCTTTCGTGCCAACATCCAAAGAGTCTGAGCTCCAGGACTATGGATTAGTTTTAAAGCTTTCATTACGCCCGACAACGCCGGGCTATACTGCTAGTAGTAAATAATTAATCTGATATATAGAATTCTTTCAACGGAAGTTATACATTGTATTAATAATATTTCTTTGAATCAAGTCATCCTGTTTGTAATAGAATATGTTCAAGTTATCTAGCAAAGAAAACAGTGAATTACCTCGTCAAACCAAGCGACACCGTGTCGTGTGTGTTTTATGACGAAAGAAGGTGACGAAGAAGAAAAAATTAAATAAAATTAGAAATAAAAAGAACTGCTATGAATATCAGAAGTTAGTGGGCACCTCCACGTGGTGTAATGGTCAACAAGCTTGTCTCGGTAGAAGGTATTACAACTGAGTAGGGAGTTCGATCTTCACTGGGTAACCCATGTTTTCGACCTTGTACCGCATCTAAGAAAAGTGCTTCTCGATTTTCTCATAAAAACAGAATACAGCGGCCTCTTCATTTTTGTGGGTTGGACGGGTCTAACTAACATCAATATATTTATTTTGTATATTAAGTTGAAATTTTTGTTTCGGTCTTTGGTTTCATGTACACTGCTTTTTTTTCATCAAATTTCATGTGTAATTTTTATATATTTTTGTATATATATTTTATATAAAGATACTTTTATTCATGAGGGAATTCATTGTTAGGTTCTCTGAACGTATGAGGTATTTTGGTATATAGAGGATTGGTTGACGTTGGATGAGTCTTTATGGTGAATGGTAAATTGTAAAGAATGTTTGGGTCATGATTCTAATTAGCTAGGTGAAGGATAGTTATTGTTAACCAACCTCAGTGTTTTGCCCCCACCCCAAACATTGGACTTGTGCCAAAATTGTATTTTCTACAATAAATATTGAGTATCAAAAGTTATGCTAAGGAGACTTTCCTCCTTGTCTGGCGCGACCAACCAGAAAATCGCTCTGTGAATAGAGGCCGTTGCTTTTTGCTTACAAGTTTGTTTTGAACAAAAGCGCCTTTTTGCTTTTTGCTGGTTGTTGAACGAAAACGCCTTTTTGCTTTTTGCTGGTTGTTGAAGGAAAACGCCTTTTTGCTTTTTGCTGGTTGTTGAACGAAAACGCCTTTTTGCTCTTACGAGCAGAAGATTAGATTTATGACCCCCATTTTCGTTACTACGTTGTCGGCTAAACTTTTCACAAAAGATTTGTGATTGAATTCAGTGTTGGCACATGGATTTCCTATGTTACTACTGTAAAGGTTTTATCATTGCCCAGTATTGAAAGAAACCATTTGGTAGACTATAGAGCTCTTCTGAAAAAAAATTTATAACTTGAGTTTGTTTTGTTGCTAAAATTATATAAAAGCATGTAATTAGTAATAGCAAAACAGAAAAATTCTGGTATTCCATCTATGTATTTAGAGATTCTTAATAAAACCCAAAGAAGCATCTACAATATCATTGGGTTTAACCAGCTGCAATCAAGTTCAAGGTCATTTTCATCATGGTATGGTTTTCTTAAATGCATCCTTGGCCATGCTAATTTGTCTTCGGATTTCAGTGTCACACTCCCCAGCCTTTGTTAGAACACTTCCCACCTCAGTTATTTCAATTTATGTACGTGCTTGGTTATCGTATCTCCGACCTTTAGTTGGCATTGTGACACGATAACTAGGCATATATGCATTTTATTATAATAGATTAAAATAGAAAATGGTTAAGAATAGAAAATAGTTTAAAAACATATTTAACAAAAGTGAAAAAGAAGAGGAAAAAATAAATAAATAAACGCTTTTTCTTTTATGAGGAAAATTGTAGAAGAGACAAGAGTATCCGATTACTGTTTTAAATCCTACCACTCTTCCGCTAAATATTTGACTCAGTGATTTAATGTGATAAAGAGATAAAGTTCAGCAGGTGGGATTTCGAATGACTGTCCTTTACTGTATCTTGACCACACATTAAGAATTTTCCGGCGGAAGCTTTATTAAGATAAAAAGAAAAAAAGATAATTGAAATTTCAGACTTACAGTCGCCAATGTCTATCACCGGTGGTTTAAAGCATTTCCGGATTTCCGGATTCATTTTAAATAAATAGAAGTCAGTTAAGTGAGTCAGTTAAGTGAGTAGAATCTCCGTTCGTCTTGTTTCGGTCAGTTCGGATTTGTTGATCTCCAGTAATTAGAGTTAGAGCTGTGTGTCACATTCACCTGCCCCAACCGAAACGGCTAACTCTAAACGAAATAAAGCATCCTTTCAACTCATCCAAGTTGTGGAAGTTCGTTCCTTATAGCTCAATCTTGTACCCCCAGCTTGAGGCTCCGACATTTTCAACAAACTCCCGGCAAACATCACAGCCTGGAGAACGGCCGCCGGAGAAAATTGTTCGGACGGTCCGTTGGGGTGTTACAGCATTTTGGGCTCCTCTTTTTGCTAATGACTATGCATTCAGTTTTTGTTTTTGTTTTTTGTTTTATGTTCATGTTTAGTCCTTTCTTCTCGCTTTTCTTTTCTAGTGTCTCTAGGGTCCCCTGTGTTTTCCTTTCCGTATCTGCTATCAGAACAGTGTCATCTGCGTATCTTATACTGTTCAAATTGAGACCGCTAATACCGAATTCTTGCAAGACTTCTAGCTCTCTCAGAATTGCTTTGCTCTACAGGTGGAATAGATTCAGTGAGAAAACAACATCCTTCTTTTATACTTTTTTCTAATTCTGTATATCTGCAGAGGGCATTTTCTGTCTGGATGCAGGCGGTTTCATAAGAATATAGGTTCTTGATTACTCTAATGACCGTCCCGAATATATCGAGATTGCCAAGCATCTCTAACAAGTTTTTATAGCGGTCTTTGTCGAATCCCTTTACATGGTCTATAAAACACGTACTTCTGCATTTATATTGCTCGTTCTGATATCATTCTGAGCATAAATATCACGCTCTTTGTTCAGGTGTATTTGACGAACCCATCTCTGGTTCGATTCTACTGTGCGCTCTGTTCATTAGGAGCCGAATGATGAATTTTTCTACGTGGCTCATTACGATGATTGTTCGCTGGAGTTCACATTCCTTTGCGTCTGACTTCTGAGGTAGTGATAAAATTGATTTACTTAGCTTTTTCAGTATATTGCCATTGTTGTAGATTTCATTTATTATTTCTCTAATCCTGGCTACGCCGAAAACGTGTAAAGCTATCAGCATCTTTATTATAATACTCTCTGGTCCTGCTAATTTGTTTAGATTTAATTTACCCATTGCAACTTCCAAATCGGTTTTTTTTTGTGAATTGTCCTTTGCTCCCTCTATTTCTGTGAATTGTCCTTTGCTCCTTCTTGTCTTTGAGAAATTTCAGAAATATTCATTGGGTTTCATAATCATTATGGCATCGAATTATCATCCACCAATCACGTTCATGTCCATTGTATCTGTTTCCAGTGGTAGCTTGTCGAATTCAGGAAGTGATTGCAAGGAACAAGTTGGAAGTCATTTGTTCAATGGATATGAATCGTATTCATTTGATTTCCAAAGATCTGATCTAATTATAACTTAAGCCATCAATTAATAGAATCAGCAATGAATATTGTAGTAAGTTACCAAGAGATACCGAAATTACTCAGAGATTACCGCGTCAGAAGTCGGAATAGCTCTGAGCTCCACTCAGCTAGAATAATATACACGGATATGTTATTTCCAACAACCTCACTTCAAGATTTGTATATATTTATTTCTTACTAATAGTATTCCTGGATTTACTAACCTGCGTTCAAGTTTGTAAATTACGTTCCATACAACCTACTTTTCTATCTCAATATCTGTTTCGGTTTTTCATTATTTTCGTGCGGTTTCTCACCCGGAATCCACAACAGTTTATTTTTATGCGTATCTCTTTTATTTGTCGTGCGCAATATGACTTTTTCTGCGCATTTGTCGTGGAGCCAGTCCTTTTTAGCCTCTCTGTATTTTCTCCTTACTTCATAGGGTAGTTTCCTGTATTCCGCTCCATGTGTTGGCATGGTCTTCTGTTTCTTTTGCAACACGCATTTCAAAAGCTAAGCAAAGTGTTAAGAGTCAGGAAGATTTCATTGTAAACAAAGAATAGAGTACTGGACTCTTATGTGATATTTGTCCTACTATATATCAGTGAATGCTGGAAGATCATTTCAAAGACAAAGCAGACAGTCGAACCAACAAAAATGTAGTTCTACAGAAGGACGCTGAGAATACAATAGTCCAAACATGTGAGCAACAACAACGTTTCCGAGAAGGTGCAAACGAAAATAAAAATATTTAGCATCAGAAGATAGCTGAGGTTTCTCGGACAAGTAATGAGGAAGAAGGGCTTGCAGAATCTAATACTCACAGGACAGATAAAAGGGAAGATAGACAGGAGAAAGCAACGCAAGATGAAAAGGGTTTTGGAGAGGAAAAGTGTTACGAGCAACAAGGGTTAAGGGTAAGTGGACGTGTCACATAAAAAAGAAAAAAATGCGATTTTTCAGAAAGTCTATGGAGGTACCTACATAAGTGGGTTGTGACTTACTTCTTAGAATCAGAAATTTAATTGAATAACGTGTAACTCTGCATTTTCATTAGCAAAAAGAACAAACCAAAATGCCAAATACAGGTTGGGGATGTTAGAATCAAACAAGTACAAAAATTTAAATACCTAGGAATTGTTCTAACAGGAGATGGAATGTGCGACATAGAGATCCAAAGGCGAATTGGCAAGGCGAATGACGCGTTCCAGAAGCTGAGTAAAGTACTAAGACACATGAAAATTTCCCTAGAAACAAAGAAGAGAGTGCTAGATTGCTATGTGATGTCAGTTCTTCAATACGGCAGTGAATGCTGGACAATATGATCGAAGATGAAGAAAAAACTTGAAGCAGCGGAAATGTGGTTTTACAGAAAGATGCTGTGGATATCATGAACCGAACATGTGAGCAATGATGAGGTTTTGGAAAGAAAGGCATTGAAAAGAAAACTAATAGTGAGCATCAGGAAGAGACAGCTGAAGTTCCTGAGACATGCAATGATGAAGTGGGGCTTGGAGAACCTGATACTGACAGGCCAGATAGATAGAAAAAGAGACAAGGAAGGCAGCGGATAACATATTTGTAGGGCCTGATCAGGTGGATGACGGAACGGGGGTTGAGTGGAGTAACAAGAGAAAATATATTAAGAGCCATCAGGGATAGGAAGACGTGGAAAGCCATGATCCCCTACGTTCTGAAAGAATAGGGAATATAGAAAAAGAAGAAGTAACGCTGATATGCTACCTTTATAATATTAAAGGTTAAAGTGGAATGGTTCTGGAATTTAACACCCGAGAATCAATAACACCTCGGGTTTCATAATTATTATGGCATCGACTTATCATCCACCAATCACTGCCGGGTAGTATGCAGGGTTCATGTCCGTTGTGTCTGTTTCCGGTGGTAACTTGTCGAGTTCAGGAAATGATTGCAGGGAACAAGTTGAAAGTCATTTGTTCATTGGATATGAATCGTATTCATTTGATTTCCAAAGATCTGATCTAATTATAGCTTCGCCTTGAGGAAGAAGTTATGAATACATTTAAGATTCAATAAACAGCATATCCACCTTAAGAAGAAATAACACTCCTGGTATACCAATTAGAAAACCTCGAGGCATTAGCATTTGCGGTGTACGGGATATAACTTGACGAAAGCAACCTAATCCCAACCACGTGTCTATCTACCGTTTTATCTATTGTTACATCTATCGATCAATTGATTTATTGGTTGATCACAGTTTATTTAAATCTATCTATCTATCTATCTATCTATCTATCTATCTATCTATAATCAGTCTATCTATCTATCTATCTATCTATCTATCTATCTATCTATCTATCTATCTATGTCTGTTCATTATCTATCTATCTATCTATCTATCTATCTATCTATCTATCTATGTCCATTATATATCTATTCATCGATGTCTGTTCATATCTATCTATTTATTTCAGCCTGTTTCTATCAATACATTTATTTATGCCCATCTGTCTGTCTATATATATATATACTGGATTTTAAAATTAAATACACACAAGCTAGGGTTAAATAGGGACTTAGGTGCTTTCAATCTTTACAAATAACTCAATAACTAAACGTTTTTAGATACATTTAAAAATATTTTTAAAACTTTTTGAGATACAATTAAAAATTTGTTTATCTAAAACAAATTTACAAGCATTATTAAAGATAGGTTTACGTTTACAAACATAATTTTTTAAAAATCTGTCGCTTTCAACGTCACTTGATGTAAAAACAAAAACTCTCTCCACAAACGCGTCACCGTGATGTAAACAAACGCGTCACGTGATGTAAACAAACTCTTCATTGACGCTCAATCTCGGGAAATACGTTACTAATTCAAATTTTAAAATCATTTGTTTCTGATGAAGGACCGAGGGCGGTCTGAAATATAAAATATAATAGTAGAAATAAACAAATACTGTAAAAAAAAAAACACATTTTCGAACTCATAACGTTTTAATATTCTTTTCTATACATATTAAGACAGTATACGTGGATCATCACTATGCTACTTGGACCTTATATATATATATATATATATATATATATATATATTGACAAATATAGATATTAACAACTGAATAATAATGCTATACATATGTGCAAACTCATATGTATATTAAATATTATATTATATTTTTAAGAATAGTGTTTCTTTGGACAATCCATACATACGTGCCCTATACTCGTATATATATATATATATATATATATATTGAGATATCGCACAATAATTATGTCAACAGAAGACGCCTCTAGGTGTTTATTATAACTAAAGCTCAAGAGAGTGACAGTCATTAAGATAGAGCAGGGAAATTGCGATTGATGTTTCGATTTGCTGTATATATATATATATATATATATATATATATATATATATATATATATATATATAATTTGTAAACGAGTTATGACGCGACCTAAATTTCTACCATGTGGTGTCTTGGGGCGATTAGTAATAACTGATTTTATCGATCTTTAAAGAACGCTCACGTTAATTAATTTTCTCATTTCTTCTTTTCCGTCCTTAGCGGTCAAGATGTCAATCTGCTTTTAACCTACTCTTAGTATTTCCTTTTTTTCCCTTTAGTTTTATCGTCTTTGATGTGATATACCCATTTCGTACCAAGGCTGTCCTTTTTACTTTCTTATCGTTTTTGGTCTCTTAGTTGTAATTTTTCTCGAAATCTTTGATTTATATATAACATTTTTGTTCTTTCTCTTTTCTGATTTACTTCCTGCTATCCTTATACCATCTTTTTAATTTCTATTTATTTGTTGTAAATTTTTATTAAAAAACAAAATTATAGAAATACTTTTATGTTTCAATTTACTTTATTTTGATAGTTCGTCATTACTTATTTTCCTTAAGCACTTGTTGGTTATATGCATGTTAATTCATTTAGATTTTACCCATTTTCTAATGTGAACATTTATCTCATTGCTTTTAATTAATAGATTTTTATTCTTAAGTAATTTAATAATAAATAGTTTTTTGTATAAACATAATAAACATGGTTCATTTAAGGACTTGTTTTAGCTTCTTTTAGAATTTTCCACTTTATTGTGAGAGTTTTTTTGTTTCCTTTAGATACCAATAATATTTCGATAGGGATATTCTATTTTTGTACTTGTTATTATTAAATGAAGAGGTGTGCTGGTAAATCTGCCATTTAAGTATATTTTCAGAATTCCCTATAAAATTATTTGAGTTTTTCTTTGAGGATATTTTTTAATTGATAGATGATTGATTTCGTTAGGCACCTGTTTTCTAACGGGCAATCTATAGGGTTTCTACAATTACATTTTTCTTGTCGAAATTGTTATTTTTAGTTATCCAGTTGTTTTAATAAATTTTTTAAAGTTTTTTAAAATACTATTATTGTGATTTTTTTAAATATTTTTTCTAGATTGTTCATACAGCAGTAATTTAATTTAATAGTGTTTTAATTTAAGATCTTACTTAGTGTTTTTTTTTCAGGAAAGTGTTTCCTAATTAACGCGAGGAAGTTTTTCCCAATTTACTACATATCATTTGATTGAAAAGGGGTGCATAACAGATAATATTTTTATTGCTATTTTTTGAAGAGTTGCTTTTCCCGTTTATATATTTAATATTTGGGTTTTTTATCCACTACTTTTTAAGGCTGTATTATAAAAATTGCTATGTTTATTAAATACTTCTTCATTTGGTGAATTTCTACTAATTCTGTATTCTATCGATGAAGGTACAGAAATATATATATATATATTTCTGTACCTTCATCGATATAATACAGAATTAGTAGAAATTCGGCAAATGAAGATGTATTTAATAAACATAGCAATTTTTATAATATATTATAATATATATAAAGGATAATATATTATATATATATATATATATATATATATATATATAAAGAATAATATATATATATATATATATATATATATATATAGTCATCCGCAGACAGATCTGTTTCGCTGTATCACAGCTCATCAGTACGGTTAGACTCCGATTGCTTTTGACCCAGGATTGAAACACAACCGAATTGGCGTCAGTCGGCGATTCTACCTCTAAGCTATGTAGAAGGAGGCAGACTTTTTAGCGTGTATATTATCATTATACACGCCCAATAGCTGAGAGTGTTCTAATTCATTGCTGAATGAACGATGCGTAGATGCTAGAGTAGCTACTGTTTTTCAAAGTTTACCATTCTTCCAGAGTGTTCAATCAGGGTGTGAGAACGTAAATAGTCATCCGTAGACAGATCTGTTTCGCTGTATCACAGCTCACAAGTAATGTTAGACTCCAATTGCTTTTGACACAGGGTTGAAACACGACCGAATTGGCGTCACTCGGCGATTCTACCTCTGTGCTCTGGACGTTCGGTAGAAGCAGGCAGAATTTTTAGCGTGTATATTATCATTATACACGCCCAATAACTGAGAGTGTTCTAATTCATTGCTGAATTAACTATGCGTAAATGCCAGAGTAGCTACTGTTTTTCAAAGTCTACCATTCTTCCAGAGTGCTCAGTCAGGGTGTTAATGTGTAAATATATATATATATCAAACCATTGATATTCAGCTTTGATGTCGATATTGATCCATGACTGGGTTCAACCCAAGATCTTCTACGCTTAGGGTTATTGTAGTGTATTCACTTTTCATCGTCGGTCACGAAACGATGCTAAAATCTTTTACTTTTCTCCCGTTGAAGCAGCTGCTCACACGTAACAAGATGCTGTTTGACGTCTTTCGGCTTCAAACCCTACAGCACCTAATGTCCTTGCTTTTGAATAATTTTTAATGTTTTTATACATTTCGAAACTGTTGCGTGATAGACTCTTAATGATTTAGTTTGCGCCTGACATGAGTCTTCATAAAGTAATACCTCTAATTTTTTGTCTTCAAACATTTTCGGTGTACCAAAGTGTTCTCTATCTTCAATATGAAAATCATTATTTTTGAACCGTCTAAACCAATACCTGCGTGTTGTTTCCGACAAAACATGGTTAGCGTAAGTTTCATAAACAAACAGGTTTCTTTATTAGAATAGCAGCAAGCTAAGCAGGCCTATACCTGACATCATTACACCATGTGCTACCATCCTTGACTTAAACAATTACACAGACATGAGCTAAAAGCACTTGATGATATATCAAGATTTATTTGGAAGTTTTTTTGTAGTCGACACATTTACCATTGATTATAATGAAAAAGTCTTTAGTTAAAAGCATTCAAAATGCCCGAATAAACACGTTACTTTTCTTAGTTCCTCTCATGGTCATAAAAAAGTGAAAATAAATACAAGAGTTTATTTACCGCTTCATCGATTGTGTTGCCAGCATTTGCGGGCGATTCAGCCACACCTTCAGCGAGAGAAAGAGAAAAAGAGAGAGAGAGAAAGAGAAGCAGGTTTGTCCTGCGGCTTCTTGATGGGGGAAATATGGTAATCTTAAAAGTGTATTAATTTTACACAGGCGGATTTTATCTTATTTTTCAATTCATTCTCTGTAGCTTTCATATATATATATATATATATATATATATATATATATATATATATATATATATATATGTACTAGCAGTATAGCCCGGGGTTGCTCGGGTGTAATGAAAGCTTTAAAACTAATCCATGGTCGTGGAGCTCAGACTCAGCCAAAAGAATATTTCAAATAATAAAATAATTGCGACAATTTACCAATCGCACCTAAAATATATATATATATATATATATATACACTAGCAGTATAGCCCGGGGTTGCTCGGGTGTAATGAAAGCTTTAAAACTAATCCATGGTCCTGGAGCTCAGACTCTTTGGACGTTGGCACGAAAAACTAAAAACCAATAGTTGTTTCCAGTTAAAGCGAAAACTTAGATTGAAAGAAAAATGAATGAATGTAAGTCAAATTTTGATTTCCTGGTATCGATAGCAAATAAGTTTTTTTCGTCGTAAACTGAAATTTGAAGGCTAAATAAGTCCTCTGAGTAAATGGTATCATGGGTGAGACTAAGAGCTACAATTATACCTACTTGGAGCCAAACCCGAAGCAAAAACTAAAATAAAAGGACTGAAAAAAATACAGACATACAAGCAGATAAAGAGACACACACACAAACATCTTGCCTTTTATATATGTATATATATATATATATATATATATATATATATATATATATATATATATATGTTATCGATTTTCTGTACTATTGTAAGAACTGCAATCTTGAAACTTCTGAATATCGTTTCGTATGTCTTTGTTTATGAGTGTATCAAATTTGATTAAAATCGGACCACTCCTTCTATAACCCGATTTGTTCGATTATCGATTTTCGATATTTATCGGGGGTACCTCGACACAAACCCTAGCTGAGAACATTCGCAGACGCTTATCGCTTATAGTACAACTGTGTAAATTTTCAAGAAAATCTGTTCAGCCGTTTCTGAGTCTATAGGTAACGGGGACACACATACACACACACAGACAAAGTTCCATTTATAAAAAAGTTTAGATTATATATATATATCTATATATATATATATATATATATATATATATAGTCATCCGCAGACAGATCTGTTTTGCTGTATCACAGCTCATCAGTACGGTTAGATATCCGATTGCAGGATTGAAACCCGTCCGAATATCACATCAGCTATGGTAGAGGAAGGCGAACTTTACCGTGTTATTTACAATATAAACACACGGTAGTAGACGATATATATATATATATATAGCTGACACAACTTCAAAATATTTGCACCATTCTTTGCTCACTCTTGTACTTACATCCACAAAGGCATTTATACACACACGTACACACGTACATACACACACAAATAGATAGATAGATAGATAGATAGATAGATAGATAGATAGATAGATAGATAGATGAAGAAATTGACGTCTAAATTACTAAAAAAATAAAATAGCACTGACACCTCATTTTAACAAATATTTTTAACAAAAATTAAACAAAAAATCTTTTGAAGTACTAAAGAGTAGATTTATTCAATTAAATCGCCACTGACTTCGGCCACAGTTTCTGTGCTACTTGGAATCTCTTGCAACTCTTCTGGATAGTCTTCTTGATTAAGTTGGTGAATGCTGCCATAATCCTTGCCTTCGGTTCATCTTTGATCTTACAAGAAGTTTTGTTGATCTCTTGCACTCATTCGCCCCACACATCATAATGACAGGAGTTTCAGTCTGGGGGGTTAGGTGGCCAGATGAAGGAGTGATGCGGTCGCAGAAATTGTCTGACAGCCATGACTGGGTTTTGTGACATGATGCAGATTTCTGTCGCATATGGTTTTCCAACAACCACCCTCTTGACCTAGTGCATCATTACCTCATCAAGACATTTGACGTGTTAAATCTGAGTCCCTGTGATAAGATCAATGGAATCATAACGACTCCATCACTAGTGATCCCTCCAAACAACTTCGTAATCACTATCACACTCATCCAACTCTTTTCGAATACTCTGCAATCAGACCGATACACAAACACTCTGAAATGTTCGCATTTTTAGCTTCTGGCACGTTTCCAAATTTCTGGCTGAGCTAACTGCGATATGAGGTACTTTTTTTTCAACATACGGTACCCATTTGACCCTACTACACTGTGCAGTTGACAAAAACGAAAACAACGCGCATGCGCGAAATGAAAAATATAAATTGGCAACAATTTATTCATTGTCCTCTATACATAGATAGACAGACAGACACATACATATATACATAGCTAGAAAAACAGACAGACACATAGATACGTAGATAGATGGACAGACAGACAGACACATAGATATATTCATAGACAGACAGACAGACACATAGATATATACATAGATAGACAGACAGACACATAGATAGATACATAGATAGAAAAACAGACAGACACATAGATAGATAGATAGATAGATAGATAGATAGATAGATAGATAGATAGATAGATAGATAGATATTCAGACATACAGATATATAGAGAGACAGGAAGACAGATAGATACATAGATAGACAGACAGACAGATAGATACATAGATAGACAGACAGACACATAGATACATAGATAGACAGACAGACACATAGATACGCAGACAGACAGACAGCACATTGAATAAGTTCTCGTTGATTTTTCTGAATGGGCATGTAAATTGGTACACTACATTGGTTTTTTGTAGAGAATTTAGTTTAGTTTATTTTGATGATAAATAAACGTAACACTATTAACTTATACTATTGCAACCAAATACATAATAATTATAAACAAGATGAAAAAACTCTCAAAAACATAATACGTAGAAATGTTAAACCAGTGGAAAGTAATAATCAAATTAAACTTATTATATATTATAAAAAGTTTAAAACAATTGACCTCATAGTCTATAATAACCCAACAAGCACTAAACTAAATTCTCTACAAAAAAACCAATGTAGTGTACCAATTTACATGCCCATTCAGAGATTGCATCTCTGATACTAATAAAAAACATAGTACATATATTGGTTTTACTACAACCACGCTCTCCCGTAGACTTACATGTCATCTTTCTGATCAGAGTACTATTAAACAACATTTCTCTAAAAAACAGAAACATGTAGGTAATATCAGACAGATTTTGGTCAACAATACGGTGATCCTTACTCATACACACAGTAAGCGGAACCTGCAGATATTGGAGGCCATGTACATCAAATCGAAACAACCAACACTCAATAAAATCAACTTTAAAACAGGAAATAAAATATTACATTGCATTTGACTACATGGTTTTGTTGTCATTTCGCGCTATCCCGCGGTATGACGTCATAAAACCGCATCGCAAACTTAAGTACTGCGTTTATTATTTTTGGTAACTATTGCCGTTGCTAAGCGGAGTTTTATGTCAACACAAAATAAAATTTTCGGTGATGGTGGATTTTATAATATTTCAGTTTGAACGACCTCTCTGAAGATGGCTCATGTGAGCCGAAAGCTTAGAAGAAAATTCATAAATAATTATCCAAATGTTGAAGAATTTTTGTCTTTATTTTCAACTGAAATTAAAGCAAAAATACGACGTTTAGAACGGCTTATGATTAAACATAATAGACATTCATTGTCTCTTATATTTAACAGCATATATATATATATATATATATATATATATATATATATTAAAATTTGTATATTTAGGCATCAAATTTCCTTTTAGCCATTTGAGATTAGATAAATTGCAAACATAGTGTTTGGTTATTTTTAACAAAACCCATTCATACTCCCGGATAATCTTTCGCGTCTTATAATTGAAAGATGCAAGAAATGAGCTGTAACGTTGACAGATGATTTTATTATTCAATTCTCGATGTTTCCAAGTACTTTCAATCTCCTTCCGAGATCATCTTCAGGAGTGTAAAATGTAGTAACAAAAATAACCGCTAAACATTTCAAACCCTTTTATTACGCCTAGATGCGCGATAACTACAAAGAAGTTAAAAAATCATGAAATATCATTCTTACTAATATATCTTCCGTTGATCCTAATAAAATAATTAAAATTAGTCATATATTATAAAAAAAAAACAGTACTACTATTTTAATTATAACTTTTCCCCACCAACTAATATGTTATGTAAAAGCAACATTATATATCCATTATAATGTCCCTTGGGAGATTGTATCTCCGACAATATATATATATATATATATATATATATATATATATATATATATATATATATGTTGGATTCACAACAACTACATTAAATAGACGTCTTACATTACACATGCCTGACCATTCGTCCCTTTCTAGACATCTACAATAACATTCCTGTCTCCATTTACAATATAGAAAATAATGATCGATAACACAACTATCCTACACCTAGAAAACAACAAAAGCAGAATACAGATCCTCTAGTCAATATTCATTAAAAGACTTAAGCCGTCAATTAATAAACCAGCTATAAATAATGTAGTAATGTTCTAAAATGTTTATAGAAAGAATAGTTTTTTCATGACATTACAACATAAACATTTTATTTTAGGTCATTTTCCTTCGCTTTCTAACGAACGCTAAGCAATTTATCAACCGTTATATTTGAAGCAAGAATAAAATTTCCAGTAATTTTTTAGCAACACAGTTTTGCAGTTAATTTTTGTTACCACAACTCACACCACCGAAGATGATCTCGGAAGGAGATTGAACGTATTTGGAAACTTCGAGAAATGAATAATAAAATCATCTGTCAACGTTACAGCTCATTTGTGACTTTTTTTCATTATAATACACGAAAGATTATCCGTGGGTATGAACGGATTTTATTAAAAATAAGCAGACACAATGTTTGCAATTTATTTAATCTGACAGATATATATATATATATATATATATATATATATATATATATATGTTGGATTCACAACAACTACATTAAATAGACGTCTTACATTACACATGCCTGACCATTCGTCCCTTTCTAGACATCTACAATAACATTCCTGTCTCCATTTACAATATAGACAATAATGATCGATAACACAACTATCCTACACCTAGAAAACAACAAAAGCAGAATACAGATCCTCTAGTCAATATTCATTAAAATACTTAAGCCGTCAATTAATAAAATCAGCTATGAATACCTTACTAATGTTCTAAAATATTTATAAAAATATTTTTTCATGCTTTAACATGTTTATGACCATAACATTACAACATATAAAAAAGGGCCATTTTGGCTAATTTTCACGTTCTAATGGACGCTAAGCAATTTGTTAACTGTTATATTTGAAGCAAAAAGAAGATTTAGAGTAATTTTTAAAAACACAGTATGGCGGTATATTTTGTTCACACAACTCACACCTCTAAAGATGATTTCGAAAAGAGACTGAAAGTATTTGCGAACATCGAGAAGTGAATAATATAATCATCTGTCAGCGTTACAGCTCATTTCTTACATCTTTCAATTATAACACGCGAAAGATTATCCGCGAGTATAAACGGATTTTATTAAAACTGAGTAAACACAATGCTCGCAATTCATTTAATCTGACATATATACTTCCTATGTTGTGTAGGGTTTCTTGTGCGCACAATAGTAGCAAAAAACATTCGCACACAATACGAAAAATGGAAATAGGTATAAGTAGGTACCGAGGTTAAAAAAAAGAACAAAGACCTCCTTTCTTCACCCTATTTCTGACATATCTTAATTACTTTGATGTGCGTTGTGCTACAGTAGATATCGGCTCGGAACGAGAAACCGGGAAGCCGAGTTCGAATTCCAGTTGAATCCATTGTATTCACTTACGCGCAAATACCCTTGGGAAAGGTATTAATCCGTCTCTTCCTTCTAGTTATGGGTTAAATAGCAGGACAGACTGGGTTCTATAGCCTTGGTTGGCAACCAGTCTACCGCAGAAAGCAATGGCAACCTACTGCAGGATAATCTTCTGCCCAGTCAGTCATGTCTCTTTCGAGTCATGATCGCCCAAGCGTGTATCACGTATGGCACTTAACTGACTGACCCCTTAAATCTCAGGAAGATTGCTTTAAATGTCCAAGAAAGTAAATGTCACGAGACCAAAAACACCTATAGGAAAATTTCAAAAATAAAATTCAATATCATTTATAATAAGAAAATCCACTTTATAACAGAAACTCTTGCAGTTTCTCTCTTTTATTTGATATATATATATATATATATATATATATATATATATAAAATCAATAAATTTCGAAAATTACATTTGATTGAATAGCCATTTAAACGAGAAATCACTCGCTTCATCAGCAACCATCCAAAAAAAAATTATTATTTCATATATTTTACAAAAATTCATATATCGTAAGAATCCCAAAACCATATCCAAGAAAGAAAAAAAAATATCTAAAATTTGTCGTCCAGATATAAAAAAAGAAGCAGAGACATTTTTTTTTCTTTCTTAATTCCCACCTTATTTTTTTAACTTCCTGTGTATGGATATGTTTTAGGCCCTTTCCGGTATATAATTTTTTCTAACATATTTAAATTGATAAATTTAAAATTTTTCTTTTGATCGTTGCTGATGAAGCGAGAGTTTTCTCGATGAAATACCCATTCAAAAAATGTAATCTTTGTAATTTATTGATTTAATATACATATTTGGCTCTGTAAAAATAATTATTACTATTTACATCGAGCGCTCCACCTGAATGAGTTTTAATATTGATAAAATTAATATTAATAGGATCTGGATTTGGAGATTTTACCTATATAAACTTCCTTTATATATATATATATATATATATAACGGAAATTAACGAAACTTGGTTATAAACAACCGACAATTTGAAAAATGATTTGTTTGAACATAATCTTTGATTGATACGTGTATTTAAGTAGATATTCTGTTTATAATCAAACATTATTAAATATTTATTTACGATAAATTTATCGTAAATAACCAGGTCGGTAGAAATAAATATATAATACTGTTTGATTATAAACAGAATATCTACTTAAATACGAGTATCGATCAAAAATAATGTTTAAACACATCATTTCATATATATATATATATATATATATATATATATATATATAGTGTTTGTTGAGTTGAGTTAAGCACCAATAATATCGTTTTTTTTTTCAGTAATTTTAATGATAAAAATTGTTTTGGCAAGATTTTTTTTAATCGTAAATTTCTCGATATCGGGGTGAAGATAGAACGTTAATAGGCTTAATGCAAAGCATTCGTTACTTTAACTAAAAAAAGCAGCTCCAATGAGTGAAGACATTATAACGAATTCCTCACGAAAATTCGAAGCTGGCATGAACCTGCTCATTTAAGTGTCAAATTCTTTTCATGCTATTGTGTGTGTGTGTGTGTGTGTGTGTGTGTGCTCTGATGTGCAGTGATGTTCATTTTTATTGTTTGCTCTCTATTCATTACATTGTGTCAAATTTAGGTACGCATTGTTGTTTTTGATTATCTGTATATGTATATGGATGTGCGTTGTGATACAGTGGATAAATCGGAGAGCCGAGTTCGAATTCCAGTTGAATTCGTTGCATTCACTTTCGTACATGTAACTTAGGGAAAAAGTATTAATCCGTTTCTTCCCTCAAGCTATTGGTCAAATAACAGAACAAATTAGATTCTATAGCCTTGGCTGGCAACCAGTCTACCGCAGAAAGCAATGGCAACCTACTGCGAGATAATATTCTGCCCAGTCAGCCATGTCTCGAAAGTGACATGATCGCCCAATGCGCGTATCACGTATAGCACGTAACTGACTAAATATAATAGTTGGAATCATGATCAAGGTTGTTACTGGTCATAAAGAGGGGAATCAGTTTTCTATTGTTATGAAGTAATAAACTGATCCCCCACTAATTACTATGTAATAATCTCTTCTCTCTCTAGCTATAGGGGGATCGGTTTTCTATTCTTATGAAGTAATAAACTGATCCCCCACTTATTACTACGTAATACATCGCTTCTCTCTCTAGCTATGAGTCATATAGCAGGACAGATTAGGTTCTATAGCTTTGGTCAACAACCAGTCTACCGCAGAAAGCAATGGTAACTTACTGCGGGATAATCTTCTGCCCAGTCATCTTTCAGAACATGATCGCCCAATGCGTGTATCACGTATGGCACTTGACTGCAAACATACCTCTCTATGAACGTGACAACCTGCGTATTTGTGTGTGAATTTTTCCTACAATCAACAAGCAGTATTTATATCGTATCAGCCACCCTCTATCCACCCGGGCGTAAACACAAATCACATATTCTATTCTTGCTTAATACCATTGCCATCCAGTGCTATACACAACTTCACCAATGCTTCTCGCTCGTTTCCAAAATTTTCCAAACACGAAATTGCTTGATATATCTCGATATATTTTTTGGTTAATATTAGCTGATTTAAACTTCATTTCATCTTATTTAAAACAGATATGACTCACTTTTGGTTTCAAATATAGCTGAAATACATTTTTTAACACGAGGATTGTTGCTTATTTAAAATGTTGACAGCTTGACTCTGTAGCTGTGAGAGTAAAGTTTTTATAATTTTTTCTACAGTGACATATATGTGTGAAAATTGATATTGCTGTTTTAGCAAAGCTGATTCTGTTATGTGTTTTTTGATCGCTAAATGTTTGATTTTTTGGGTCATCTGTCAGCCCAATGTTATTCATTTTATTAATAAAAGACTCCACAAATAATATATACTTTTCTAAATATATATTTGAGAAATATTAGCTGATCTAAATTTTATTCAATCTGATTAGAATCAAATATTTTTTTTAGTTTAAAATATTGCAAAAAAGTAACCTAAACTTATTTATAAATGGAACTTTGTCTGTGTGTGTGTGTGTCCGTTACCTATAGACTCCGAAACGGCTGAACCGATTTTCTTGAAAATTTACACACTTGTACTATAAGCGTCTGCGAGTGTTCTTAGTACCCCTGATAAATATTGAAAATCGATAATCGAAAAAATCGGGTTATAGAAGGAGTGGTCCGATTTTAATCAAATTTGATACACTCATAGACAAAGACATAGAAACGATATTCAGAAGTCTCAAGGTTGCAGTTCTTACAACAGGGGAGAAAATTTGATATCGATACCAGGAAATTAAAATTTGACTTACATCCATTCATTTTTCTTTCAATCTATGGTTTCGCTTTAACTGGAAACAACTATTACTTTTTAGTCTTTCGTGCCAACGTTCAAAGAGTCTGAGCTCCAGGACTATGGATTAGTTTTAAAGCTTTCATTACACCCGAGCAACCCCGGGATATACTGCTAGTTTTAAATACCGTGGTAGATGTTTCTTATTGGGTGTTGACAGCCTGGCAACTCTATTGACGTCCGGAAATTGAACTATTTCTTTAATATCGCTAAGAATTACTTTACGAATATGACCTGAGTGCATTATATATACACTACCGGCCATAATTATTAGGCCATCCCATTTAAAAAATGGTGTATTTAATACTATTTTTAGTACTTATTGCCAAGTAGATAATTTTAAATGAAAATACAGGGTGTCTAAAAAAAAGTACTCATAATTTAAATGACGAGAAAACCTTTATTTATGAACATAGAGTGAAATGGAATAGTTTCGAATACAGAAGAAAAATGTAATTGAAGAATCATGTTCGGAAATGTTCAAATTGATGACCATTATTTTCCAGATGCTTCATAATGCGATAGATTCTATCTTTTGAGATGTGGGTTTCCCGAACAGTTTGTCGAAGTGATTTCTGTGGTGATCGAAGGAGTGTTTCCTACACCTGCTCTCCTTTTCCAGGGCTCGTTGATGTCCGTGGTAGTTCAGAACGTTTCTTGTTGACGTTATGGACGGTTCCATCTGCTTCAAATTTGTCTCTGATGCGAGCAATGGTCCGGCACGTTGGTGGCGGTTTGCAAATTCCCTTTTGAATCATCTTTGCGCTTCAATGGCTTTTGCGGTCTTCCAGTAACAATTCAGGACAAACTTCCTCTCTTCCAAACTAAGTTCTTTTCCTGCCATACTGTGATCAATTAATTACACCTGCATAAAAAACAAAAACGAAAAGAAAGCATGTTAGAGACAGTTAAAGTGTGAGTACACTTTTTTGGAGGCACCCTGTAGAATGGTTCTTTCGTTATTATTACTTTGCAAAATCTTACAAGGCAAACAGCGACAATCTACCCATCGCACCCTATAGATTTGCTGTGTATATCTACATAATATACATATACATCACCGGCCACAATTATGAAGCAACCCCAGTTCTTTAAAAAAATGATGTATTTAACACTATTGAAATCTGTGGCAGATAAAAAAAACCCAAAAAACGATGTTATCTTAAAAGTATTTGATGTCAACGCGTAACTATATATATATATGGCTTACGGCCTATCACGTTGAATACACCGGTTCTCGCTCGATCACCGAAGTTAAGCAACGTTGAACCTGGTCAGTACTTAGATCGGTGACCGCTTGGGAATACCAGCTGCTGTAAGCGTATAGTGACGGATGTGCGTTGTGGTGCAGTGGATATCGGCCCGGAAAGAGAAATCGGTGAGCCGAGTTTGAATTCCAGTTGAATACACTACATTCACTTAAGCACTGGTACACGTGGGAAAGGTATTAATCCGTCCATTCCCTCCAGTTATGGGTTAAATAACAAGGGTAGGACTTGGAGACCCTGCTCTTAAAAAAGCACATCCCAATGAATCGTGAAAAGAAAAATGTTGTAAAAATAAAATAACCTTACCCAAAATCATTGGTTATGACCTTAAATGATCCCATAAGGATTGATAGGTCGTTAAGCCTAAAAAACAAACAAACAAACATATATATATATATATATATATATATATATATGCGCACGTAAATTGACGATGATATAATAAGAAATATAGAATTTCTTTCATCCGAAGCCATTTTAATTTTAGAAAAGAATTTTCCCACTTTACGCAGGCAGCTGAAAGGAAGTGAGATTTAATTCTTATTTATTTCTTTATCTTTGAGGTGCTTTATGTCGGGAAACATTCAGTAACATTCAGTAAGTACATTCTATTTAGTAAAAACAACAAAAAAATAAAATTGTAGCTACAGTAACCAAATCTGTAAGTTATCGATTTTTTATTTTAGTCCACCCAATTTAAGATTCAAAGGTCACTCAAGGTAGGATCATCCTGAGATTGTTGTAAATACAGGTTAAGGAGGAAGTAAGCATATTTTGTAACACTTGTAATTGTAAGTTCTTTTTTTTTTTTAATCATCTCACCCCAAGCAAGGCATTCCACTGCCACTATTGCGCATGGGGCTACATAGGGGAAGGTAAAGAGAAGGAGTGATTAGACATAGGGAATGTCAGGAGGAAGGTGACAGATGAGTAAGGATAGCGAGGATGAGGGTTGGGCAGATTGGAAGAGTGTTTGATAGAATGGGAGCAGGTTAGTGTGCTAGGAGGTGTCTATTGACCTTACATTTAAACTCCTGGAGATTGTAACCGTCGGGGAAGCAATCGTGTGGAAGAGAATTCCACAGTCGGGAAGTGCGAGGAAAGAAACTGTTGGAGTAGAAGTTACGGCTGCATTTTATCGGTTTCACTGTAAAAGGATGGGATCTAGTTGCTAATCTAGTATCTCGTTCAAATTCGTATTTAGGGGGCACTAGTGATCTAAGTTCATCGGAGCAAAAACTGAAACTGTTCTCACAGAACAGAAGTACAGAAGTTCTGTTCTAACAGTTTCATCTCTCTTCTGGCTTCTCGCATTTTAGTCAGCTTTTATCTTCAAAAACATTTTATCAATCGTTATCTTCTGTCTTCGTCAATCTCTGTTCTTTTACTGCCTTTTTTTCAGATTATTTTGTCGCCTTCTTGAAATGGAATTATTTAAAACATATATATATATATATATATATTGTTGGAGAGAAAATCAAAAGTTGAACGAAATATAAAATGACTTCTTTAACGTCTAAAGTAGTAAATCATTCTTTATGACCAGCTTTTGGCTGTACAATAGATCGTAAATGTTTTAACAACATAGACTTGATGTGTATTTCGATCACGTGTAGCAATTATGTACTTTGCTCTCATTTTAAAATCACATGTAAAATTAACGTGTCTTTTGTTTTTAACACAATGCTATGACCTCATATATTCATATATTAACAGCTGAATAAATAGGGTGTATCACAAATATTTTTACAAACTTTGAGGGGCGTGTTCCTCACTCTAAAACAAGGACAAAAGTCTATGTGAACATATATCCGCAAATCTTTCGTTCTTGTATTATTAAGCTTAAAGTTTACGGTAGGTTTTGTTAACTCTATAACCCAAAATACAAACTACAAATACTTGTACAAAATTTGAGAGTGCTAAAATGTCCATATAAGTATATGTCTAAAAGGCCATCGTTGTACTTCAACACAGCAACTCATAATAAATGTTCAAAATGTTTTCTGCTTACGTATACAGACGAATGCACCCGTCGGATCATTGACTAGTGGTGTGGTGGGTACAAAATAAAAATAACTTTCTTTTATTCAATGTTTGCCAATTCGTGAGTTAGATGTGAAAGTCCATGTTTGACCAATCGGAAAAACAATTTGCGGAGATAAATATCAAATCAAATTTTGGCGAGCAAGTATGAAAATATTAATTAACCAATGAAAAGAAAGCGATTTGCTGAAAACAACAAATTCAAATTTCGTATCGTGTTTCTTCCCGCCCAGAAACGAGTTTGCATTGGGAACCGACCATGTGGCCGAGATGGCTATATTTTTCACATTTTTCGGTTGGTCGAAGAGAGAGCGCGCGCGCGCGAGAGAGAGAGAGAGAGAGAGATATGGAAGCTGAGAGCATTCAACCCAGCATAATGTAGCAAGAATAAAATCTGGACGGCCCGGCGATCTATACCCGCGCCCTCTCACTTTCTCTCCCGTGCTGTTGTCTTTATCTCTCCCTTTTCTCTTCACCTACCCGCCGTCCGCAACAAAAAGAGAACAAGACATTACTACTATGTACTTCCGGAAATTAAAGTAATGCGCTATTGTATTTCTACACTTGTTAATCTCAGATCAGGAAGTACATTGCCGGAAGCTTCAGCAAAGGAAGAAAATCCGCCAAAATTCGACAAAACATTCTGCAGTTAATTATATAACTACGTGAGAGTTACGGGAGAGAAAATGTGTGAGAGTTACGGGAGAGAAAATGTGTGAGAGTTACGGGAGAGAAAATGTGTGAGAGTTACGGGAGAGAAAATATGTGAGAGTTACGGGAGAGAAAATGTGTGAGAGTTACTGGAGAGAAAATATGTGAGAGTTACGGGAGAGAAAATGTGTGAGAGTTACGGGAGAGAAAATGTGTGAGAGTTACGGGAGAGAAAATGTGTGAGAGTTACGGGAGAGAAAATGTGTGAGAGTTACGGGAGAGAAAATGTGAGAGTTACGGGAGAGAAAATGTGAGAGATTAGGGAGAGAAAAGGTGAGAGTTACGGGAGAGAAAATGTGTGAGAGTTACGGGAGAGAAAATGTGTGAGAGTTACGGGAGAGAAAATGTGTGAGAGTTACGGGAGAGAAAATGTGTGAGAGTTACGGGAGAGAAAAAGCGCGAGATATAGATCGTTTTTTATGGACTTTCAAAACAAAAAAGGTAAGTTTCTTCAATAACTAATTGTTGATTTGAGTTCAGCATATACATTTGCACAGAAATAATAATGCTGTTTTGGATAAATTTGAAGGGGGAAATGCCGTCAGTACCTAAAATGAACATTTACCCTCAAATTCCCCACAACAGACGAACTCTTAATCCTATAATTTATCTTCGAAAATTTACACAATCAATAATTTTACTTCCTACACATTGATGCTATTTTGTTTGATAAATAAATTTTCATTTCTTTATACAAACGAGACAGATTTTATTCTCTCAACCTTTTGATCTAGAATAAACAGTGGGAAGTTCGGTTATGTCTGGCACAAGACCAATTTAATAAAAATAATCAGTCTGTTTAGTGCCATACGTGATACACGCTTTGAGCGATCATGTCTCGAATGAGACATGACTGACTCGGAAGAAAATTATCCCGCAGTAGGTTGCCATTGCTTTCTGGGGTAGACTAGTTGTCAGGCAAGGCTACAGAACCCAATCTGTCCAGTTATTTAACCCATAACTGAAAGGAAGAGACGGATAAATACCTTCCCCACGGATATTTGTGCATAAGTGAATGCAAGGAATTGAACTGGAATTCGAACTCGGAACTCCGATCTCTCATTCCGAGTTGATATGCACTGCACAACAAGGAACATCCTACCAAAATAATAACAGGACAGTCTACCCCAGAAAGCAATAGCAACCCACTGCGGAATAATCTTCTGCCCAGTCAGTCATGTCTCGAAAGAGACATGATCGCCCAAAGCGTGTATCACGTATGGCACTTAACTGACTGACTGAATATAATAGTTGGAATCATGATTAAGGCTACTGCTGTGCATAAAGTGGGGGTTCGATTTTCTATTGTTGTGAACTAATAAACTGATTCCTCACTAATTACTAGGTAATAATATAATACATCGCTTCTCCTTCTATGAGTTAAATAATAGGACAGATTGACAACCAGTCTACCCCAGAAAGCAATAGCAACCTACAGCGGGATAATCTTCTGCCCAGTCAGTCATGTCTCGAAAGAGACATGATCGCCCAAAGCGTGTATCACTTATCGCATTTAACTGACTGATAGTGAAATTTGGTTCGGGAAAGTTCTATAATAAACGTGAGAATTCAAATTTCCTTTCGGCTGATGAAACGTCTGAACTGAAACGTATCGCTGCTTCGAAACAACCGACGGACTTTATATGTGCTAAACTCTCAGTTAGCTGTTACTTAATTTAAATATATCAGCCGACCATAATGACATAGAAAATTGACACATTATTATTAGTGAGGTTATATCAGGTTTAAGAATAATCTCCCTGTTCGAGTTAAATATTTATATCCATCAGTGTGGATAATCAAGCAGTTCACTTCACATAGTGTAAACCTTTCCAGACACTTCAATTTATCCGCTGAAAGAGGTTACGAATAACTCTTTCTGAATTCTGTTGTTGATCCGAAAATTTATTTTGGTATTTCTGTGTGTAAAATGAGGATGTTGACCCTCGTTAAAAGTGTCAACATGTCTAACTGACGAAGACTTCTGACTTATTCTTTAATCTGAGATTTATAACCAGAAGGAGTTCTTTTTATACCAATACAAAGTTCGGAAGCTACTCAAGTTATTGCGACTGTTCTATGCTAGACGCAATAACATAGTGATGATCCACGTATACTGTCTTAACACTCGGACATTATATTTCTCGGACTTTGCAAAAAAAAAATGGAATTAATACCAAAAGGATTCAGATTTAAATACAACTTCCAACGCAGCTTTATTACATTGCATAAACAAAAAGCTCAAAATATATACAACAGAACCTACACGCAATTAAGAAACCTTGTGCACAACTCTGCTTACATTAAGAAATCCTTTTACATGAACTTATCTAAAAAAAATCAGTTATTCTCTCTATCGAACACTTTCTCCTTTCCAATACTTTCAAGTAAAAAAACATTCAATTTCCTGTACGAAAAAAAGCTGACACAGTGTATATTTTTGAAAAACCAAAAACTCAATAAACTAATTGCTGAGGACCCGGTTTTACAACACATACTTCACCTGAATAACTACTTAATACAACAGATTCCACGAAGATCTCACTATGTACAATACACCCATAACACCTCTGCTGATAATCACATCGCAAACCTATCTAAATATAATCTCACCCAAGGAGAAACCTCTTTATTAAATAAAGGATTATAATTCTGCCCCTCACAGCCACTAAACTCTCTAAACCTGTGCTACGATATGGAAAAATACCTTCGTAGACTGAGACTAAAAGAATATTTCTCAGACAACAGATCCACTTCTACTGACACCAACGCTAAACAATCACACTACGAACTTCCTCTAACGAAAAATAACACCCTATGAACTCCCCCAATATGCCAACAAAGCCAGACAACACATGGATAACTTCTTAAAAAACAAAGTCCATCAAATAAAAAACACAACTTATCCAAAATAGAACACCAAGCCATCTATACACTTAAAAACAACCGAATCATAATTATCGTACCAGCCGATTAGGGCGGAGCTATAACCATCTTAGACACTAACAACTATATTAAAGAAGCAGAATCACAACTTCAAAATAACAGATTCTATGTACCCTTATCTCTAGATCCGACAAGCACTTACAAAACAGAATTATCACTTCTCATTCAGAACCTGAATCACAACATAAAAAATAAAATAAAATCTCTTATTCCTGAGTACCCTAAAACAGCTACACTATCCCAAAACTACATAAACTCCCCAAAATAATTTCAGAAAAACACCCTAACACCTCTTCATCCAACCCACATCATAATACACAATCAAATAATGAAGAGATCTGTAAAATTTCAAAAGCCCTTAATATCACATCACCTGGCAGACCCATAATACCAGGCCTAGCATACCTAGTTATATTAGAGACACTACTGACTTTCTCAACAAATTACAAAACATAAACTTAGTCCACGATTATAATATCCTAGTAACGATGGATGTTACGTCTCTGTACACGAGCATTCCACATGTTGAAGGAATATCAGCTTGCCATGAGTTCCTTAGTAAAAGCAAACTACCTAACAACCAAATCACAGATATATGCCAATTAATAAATTTCATTTTAACACATAATAACTTTAAATTCAACAACAAAAACTATTTTCAGATTAGTGGCACAGCAATGGACACGAAAATGGCACCTAGTTATGCCAATATCTTTATGCACATTTTAGAAAGAAAGATACTGGACAATTCACAATATAAACCATCACATTATTTTAGATACATTGATGACATTTTATTATTATGGACTCATGGATTAGAAAAATTAAAAAACTTTTTTACTTTCTGCAACAACTTCCATAATACAATTAAATTTACCATGGAGTACTCATACACATCCGTCCCTTAGACGTCATGATAAAATTAAACAAACATACACTTTCCACCAGTCTATACAACAAACCTACAAACCAACATAGATTCCTACACTTTAACAGTTGTCATCCCCTTAATTTAAAAAAATCTATCGTATACAGCTCATTTCTAAGAATCAAACGCATATGCTCAGACCATCCAGATTTTCTAAACAACATTAACAATCTAACAAAACAATTTCTAAAATGTAAATACCCAATAAAAATAATAAAAGAAGCACTAAATAAAACCATCCACATAAATCGTAACACACTTCTTACATACAAAAAAAGAAAAACAACAACCGAATTCCCATGGTGTTTAACCACAATCAATATTCCCACCCACTTATCAAAAATTTAAAAAATGATTACAAGAACCTCCAATTAAACAACAAAAATCAAAGATATTTTCGACAAACCACCCATAAATACAATGAAACAAACACCCAACCTATCAACTATCTTCACTTTCACTAAATATCTAAAAAATACAAACCTATCAGGGAATTTTCAATGTCAGAAACGCAGGTGTTTAATTTGCAAACATTTAGTAAACGACACATTATTCTCTGTACCCAACAACAAAATCAAATTGCACCCACCACGCCTCACATGTGACAGCAAAAACATCATAAATTTTCTCTTCTGTTCAATATGTCCCAATAGTGGATATATTGGTGAATCTGGTAATAGTTTTAGATTTCGTTTCAATAATCACAAACTTACTATACGCCAAAATAATCAATATTCCCCAATAGCAGTCCATTTCAATCAACCGGGTCACACTTTAGAAAATTACAAATGTTTACTAATAGACTCCGATTTTAGTTCTACACACACACGCAGAAAGAAAGAAAAATACTGGATTTTAAAATTAAATACACACAAGCTAGGGTTAAATAGGGACTTAGGTGTTTTGAATCTTTACAAATATTTCAATAGCTATACTTTTTTAGATACATTCAAAAAATGTTTTTCTAAAACAAAATTTATAAGTATTATTAAAGATAGGTTTACGCTTACAAATATTTTTTTTAAAAATCTGTCGCTTTCTGCGTCACTTGATGTAGACAAACTCTCTACATAGACGCGTCACGTGATGTAATTAAACGCGTCACGTAGTGTAAACAGACTCTCTCCACAGACGCTCTCGCGAAATACGTTTCTAATTTGAATTTTAAAATCATTTGTTTCTGATGAAGGACCGAGGACGGTCTGAAATATAAAATATAATAACAGAAATAAACAAATACTGTCAAAATAATACATTTAAAACTCACAACTTTTTAATAATTTTTCATATATATATATATATATATATATATATATATATATAGATATATAAAGAAATATGATTTTAAGGCGTGCTATATTTATAGGATGAAGTGCTCAGTATTAGACAGAGCGTTTGTAAATATAAAAGTGAGCATTGAAGTCAACACTCAGAGGTGACAGACTGTTTAATGCTAAGCGCAATTATCAGACCGCGTTGGGTTTTTCCTCGGCTATTTATATATATCAGTGGTGCATTTTGGGTAATCTTTCTAACGTTAATTTTGGCAAGTGTTTTTTATTTATTAGTATAAATTTATTTTACTTGTTTTTATTCTTTTTTTTTCTAAAGTTCTCTTTTTATTTTTAAAACTGTACTTGAGTTGGGTAAAAGTTATTTAATTCAATTAGTTAATTTAATTAATCCATTTAAAAGGGTGTTTTTAGTTGTTGTTTTTTTTTTAGATTATTTTTTTTAATGTAAAAAACATCTATCTTACGAACTTCAAAGAGAAAGTCTCATATCTAACGGGATTTGTTCATCCACCATTCGGGGATTTAAATATGGATTTACAGACTGCCCAGCAGAGTACAGGGTTACAGGTACATGCAGATAATTGGTCCTGCTGCGATTCCTGTAGCAAACCAAATCACCACTATCCAAGCTCTACAGAGTTACAAATTGTTTACGTGGACATTGGGGGGATTAATTATTCTCCGATGTGCTACCCTTACCCTGCAAACAAAACATCGCCAGGTTTTCCTTATTATATCACTATTACTATGGCAAATGTTCGGGTGATCGTTGTTTCTCGAGATCATGATGGCAAATCATCCAATTCTCTTTGGGTTTCTTTGATGAAATGCAAGTTCTGTTCAGAATGTTTCTTCTCCAAAACTGTTAATCTGTGGAACAAACTCCCACGAGAATTCGTCCCTGAACAGGATAATTTTGGTTTAGTTAATTTCAGGATCAACCTATAATCTCACATCAGAAGCCCCTGCTGTTTGTCTCAGTGTCCTCGACAGGCTCCCAAAGAGAATCTGTAATGTGATAGGTGCCGACCTGGCAGCTCGACTACAACCACTTTCTCATCGGCGGGATGTTGCTTCCCTCTCTCTCGTCTATAAATATTTTCATAGCTTCTGCTCTGACGAACTTTGGTCAGTGGTACCCCGCCACAAGAATTTACTCGTGCAACCAGAATGACAACAAGGTCCTACTATTTTACAGGTAGATCAACCAAATGCAGGCGACAATCAGCTTCTTTTCTCGCGCTTCCAGGATTCCATATACTTGCTTTCCTGACGGCTACAACCTCCAGGAATATAAATGCAATGTCAATTCCCATTTATTATCTCCTTGACTCCAGTCCTTTCTACATCACTCTGTGTATCTTGTTCTTTTTCTTTCTTTCTACCTTCGCAACTGTTTTCACACTTGTGTTCACATCCTTCTCGTGCCCTTTTCTCATTCACCAGTATCTGGTTCGTCTTTCTGTTCACTCTGCAGCTGTCTAGATTTTAACTCCCTAATGTAGCCCCCTGAACATCAGTGACGGTACCGCCTTGCCTGGAGTGAAATGATTAAAAAATAATAATAATCTATCCTATACCTTCTGATAATACTCTCTCATTTCTTCTCCCTTACAATCTCACTCAGTAACAAACTACTTTGAGTGGCTCTTGAGCCTTGTATTAAGTGAAGTAACAGTAAAATTCAACTGAATATTAAAATATATTTAGATACTAAAAGTCGTTTGTTCGACAGTTGGCTTCACCAAAGCTGTTAAATAGACTTGATTTAGTTAAATAATTATTCGTGCGTGTGGTTTTAGATTGTAACGCATCTATAAGGATATGCTCTCAGTCAGTTAAGTGCCATACGTGAAACACGCTTAGGCGATCATGTCTCGAAAGAGGCATGACAGACTGGGCAGAAGAAGATTATCCCACAGTAGGCTGTCATTGCTTTCTGGGGTAGACTGGTTGCCAGGCAAAGCTATAGAACCCAATATGTCCTGTTATTTAACCCATAACTGAAAGGAAGAGACGGATTAATACTTTTTCAAGGGTATTTGCGCGTAAGTGAATTCAATGAATTCAACTGGAATTCGAACTCGGCTCCCCGGTTTTTCATTCCGAGCAGATATCTGCCAGAAAGATAGTAAAAGTTAATAGCTAGTGATGGACAATACTTACTAAATTTTGTAAATAAAACATTACTTTTTCATGAAAAATCAGCGTGAACCCATTCAAGGTACTAATATATAAATATATTTATAATATATAAATCCAACATTTGTCCGTGCATTGAATATTACTGTCATATGATATGTAGAGTTCCTTTGATATATGAATAGCTTCTTTACAATATTCAAAGAAGGGTCTAATTGTTGTAATGTACAGGAAAAGTGTTGAGTTTTCGGAGGGGAGGAAGCCGTAACCGTAGAAAAAGTATTGAAAGTAACAAAAATAGAAACTGAGAAACAAAAAGTGGCTTAGGAACTGACTTCACAAGACAAATGGTTCTCCTATTTTTTACTGGCATGAGTCATCTTACAAAGATGCTGAACTTAAACAGTTTCAGAGAGGTCCGTATCTAGAGATGCCAAGTTGTTCAGCAGCTAATAGGAAAAAAAAATGAGTGAAACTGGTGTTGGGAAACATGTCCGCATGCGAGCCGAATTCTCTGTAACAGTTCTGACGTTCGGTCTTTACCTGTCATCTCAGCATAAGCTACTTTCTCACCGCTGAGATCTGGCTTCCTTTTGTCTTTTTTTACAAATATTTCTATAATTGGTACACCGACCGCATACGACTTCATTAGCATGAACATTAACAGAAAGTGTGTGACATACAATGAAGAAAACAAGACTTTGCATTGCTGGTTTTGTCTGATGTATACTAAAGATAAAAGTCGAAACATGCAGATGATCCAGGGCTGTTCTGACTGGAGACACATCATAACAAGACTGGTTGAACATGAAAAGAGTCACAGTCATAAGCATTCCACTGATGCATATTTTCTGAATGCTTGTGAAAGATCCATCAAGCACAATTTGTTAAAGAAACAACTCTCCTTAAGAACTCAACAAAGTGTCGGTCTGTTTTAAAGTGTTTATTTGATGTTATATTTTACATTGGTTTTCAAGCCTCCTCTTACCGCGGTAGAGACAGAGAAGCTGTTGCAACTGTATTTGATTAAAGTAATCCCCTTCCACAACTCTGCTTTCCCGACAGTTACAATCTCCAGGTGTTTAAATGTAGGGTCAATAGACACCTCCTATCACACTAACTCCCAATTATTCTCAGAACACTCTCATCTACCCAACCCTCATTCTCGGTATCCTTACCCGCCTATCACCCACCCTCTGACATTTCCTATACTTAACCATCCTTTCTCCACTCTACGTAGCCCCCTGCGCAGTAGTGGCAGTGACATGCCTTGCTCGGGGTGAACCGCTTATAATAAAAAAAAATACTCATCTACTAACCACTGGACCCTAGCTCTCTTCCCACCCCTGTATAATCTTCCCTTTCTCTCCACCTATGTATCTGTTATCGCACCTGCTTTCTATTGTTCCTTTCTAACTAGTTTGTACTCCTCACTCTTCTAATTAATCTTTTTTACATTTATGTAGCCCCCTGCACATCAGTGGCATTTCCGCCTTGCTTGGGGTGAAATGATTAAAAAAAGAAAGAAAAAAAATGACAATCGTAAGAATTTTCTAGAGACTATAAAGCTTCTTGCAGAATACAGTCCATACCTGCAGGAACATTTACAGAAGTTCATTTTACAGGGAAAAGAAAAATATCCATCTAAGAAAGGGCGTGGTAAAATAATAACATTTTTTAAAGCAAAACTGTGAATAAGATAATAAATATTATTTCAGACATGATCAAAAATGAAATTATGAAGGAGGTGAAAAAGGCAGCGATATTTTCAATACAAATTGATTTTTTACCCAAGACATTTCTACCTATGATCAGTTAGTGTACCATTGTCCTTAGATATGTTATTTGGGACAGAACTAAGGAAAGACTAGTTTGCCTGGTAAATTTGAATAATTCAAGTGGAAAATGCTTGCACACTCTGCTACGAAATTCATTAGCAGAGATAGAACTGACACTAGAACAGTGTATTAGAGATTCATTTAACAGAGCGGCTAATATGAGTAGTGTTTACTCTGCTCTTTAGGCACTTATGAAAGTAGCTCGCCCAAGTCACATCTATACTTGGTGCTATGCACATGTTCTGAATCTGGCGATCAGTGATGCAAGCAGTGTACGTGTTTGCAGTAGTTAGTCTTTTTGATTTGCTTACTGAACTATCTATATTTTTCAATGATTCCTACAAAGTAATGAGGGTCTGGGAAGAGCATATGCAGACAAAACCAGGAAATAAGAAACGCCTAAGACTAGAACGCATTGGTCAAACAAGATAGTCAAATAGAGATAGAGCACTTCCAAAATTGTTTGGCAGTTACACAGATCAGTTAGAATTAAATTCAGACCTTCTGATCATTCTTCAGCAAGTGAAGCAACTCAAAGGCTCATTTCGTTAGGAAGCAAGGAAATTGAGTGAAAACTTGTGCAAATTTGAAACCATATTAATAGCATTTACATTAATCTGAATTTTTGATATTACAAGACCAGTGTCAGATTATCTGCAGACATCAGGCCGGGATAGTTTGGCGTATGATTAACAAAGCCACTGAAAATGTTGAAAAAATCTCAAGGGATTTTAGTGGCATTTTTGAAACAGCATCTAATTTTCTTGTTCATGCAAATTGTAAATCGAAAGAGGTGAACATTTCTGTGCCTAAGAGCTTACCTATTTCAACCATCAGATTTAGTCGTTCAGCACCAGAAGGTATCAAAGACTAGAAGAGAAATTTTGAGGTTTCACACCATAATGCACGGACTGTGCTCTTCAGCATGCGAGCTATATTCTCGTCTCATAAAAAAATATATAAACGGATTTCCTGCTTTAATCCAAACGGGTTTTCTGAAATCTTAGCATCTCCCCAAAAGGTGGAGCTAAGTTTGATTGCTAATAAAGTTTCCGAAATTGACAGAGTGGCACTACAGGATGAACTGATTTCATTTACATCGAGCTAAAGAAGACCTGAAGAAGGGACTGCTAGAAAATATGAATGACAATGAAAATGATTCAGACAGTTTGGAGTCATGGAGGGAGTATACAGAAGTTGTTAAATCAACTGCCAAGACAACATGTAAGAAGCGTTTGTCATGTGCTTTCAAGTTATCAGACTGCAGGCTGTGTGCAGCTGCATATGAAAATTTATATGCAGCATATAAATTCATTGTAACACTAAGCGTCATACAGTGCATATGTGAATTTTTTTTTTAAACTAAGACTGCTGAAAACAAGGCGGAGGTTTTCACTCGCCCAGAATAACTTGGAGCCACGTATGTTAATTACTATTGAAAAAGATACTGCAATGAAAATCAAATCAAAGACAAAATTATTGATAAAATTGCAAAATTTTCTACTGAAATGAGTACAATCTTGTTACTATAATCTGTGAACGTTAATATTTGAAACTTTTGGCTCAGTATTATTGTAAAGCATAGTACATCATATATTAGGGTGTGTTAAAATGTAAAAGTTTATTTTAAAAATGTATGTTAACTCATTTCAATATCCGTTTCTCATATCTATTATTATGAATTTTATAATTTACTACATTGTTTACATGTTAATTTGTCGTAATTAAATGGAAATTTTGTTTGACATGTCATAACGCTTTGTTGTTACTATCAGCATGTGTCCATGAACATCTTCAGAATCTTGAAGGTTTCACATCTTTTTATGCACATAAACACATATATATCTAAACTTATTTATAAATGGAACTTTGTGTGTGTATGTGTGTGTGTCTGTGTATGTGTGTGTTCGTTACCTATAGACTCCGAAACGGCTGAACCGATTTTCTTGAAAATTTACACAGTTGTACTATAAGCGTCTGCGAGTGTTCGTAGCTAATGTTTGTGTCGAGGTACCCCCGATAAATATCGAAAATCGATAATCGAAAAAATCGGGTTATAGAAGGAGTGGTCCGATTTGAATCAAATTTGATACACTCATAGACAAAGACAAAAACTTCACACAAGTATTCTTTAGGCTTCTGGTCAGGTCATGGGCGACTTATTTTTCCCAATTTCTCTCCGATATTTGAACTCGATACCCCGATATCCAATCATGCCTGATGAAGATCAGGAATTCAGCCCTTTTACTGTGGTTCTTGCTGCAGAATCTGCTTTAACTTGGTAAAATTATATTTTTTAGACTTAAACATTAGTCGATCTTATCAGACGACTCATTTTCCCCGATAACGGAAATCGATACCTACGGTTTTGCTTTAACTCGAAAGAACTATTGCTTTTTAGCTTTTTATGCCAACGTCCAAAGAGTCTGAGCTCCAGGATCATGGATTAGTTTTAAAGCTTTCATTACACCCGAGCAACGCCGGCCTATACACACACACACACACACACACACACACACACACACATATATATATATATATATATATATATATATATATATACTAGGTTCGATTGGTAAATTGTCGCAATTATTTTATTATTTCAAATATTCTTTAGGCTGAGTCTGAGCTCCAGGACCATGGATTAGTTTTAAAGCTTTCCTTACACCCGAGCAACGCCGGCCTATACACACATATACATATATATATATATATATATATATATATATATATATATATACTAGGTTAGATTGGTAAATTGTCGCAATTATTTTATTATTTCAAATATTCTTTAGGCTGAGTCTGAGCTCCAGGACCATGGATTAGTTTTAAAGTTTTCCTTACACCCGAGCAACGCCGGCCTATACTACTAGTCTTAAACTAAAGCCTTACTTAGTCATGCCAATATGCACAGTTCACCTGCTGAACAGCCTCTACATGTGGCATTTAACTGTAACGCTCTCAGTCTGCCTCTGATGTGGAGTGTTAGGGAAAATCATGCCCATAAGAGGGAGTTGACTAGTGGGTGTTGGCTTCTGATATCTTTTTGCGTTCTCTCTGCGTTCTCTCTAACCCGAAAAACCTTGATCTTACATATACTGCTTTCCTCGAATTCTGCTTAATTGCGTCATCTATGCCTAGGCACATCTATTAATCGTTTTCGCCGATTATTGCCTTAGAAGCCAGCTGCTTCTGACGTTCTCACATCTTTGTTTGTCACTGTTTAGATTGTCCCTTTGAAGCCTTTAACGTCACCACACTGCTTCGGCGTTACTGCTTCTGACGTCAATAATATTTTAGTCTGGTCACATAAATATACTACAATCCTTTGAAACCGACTGCTTTTAACGTCATCACACTTTTGTCAGCCATTGCCTCTGACGACAATCATATTTCTGTGCGTCACCGAATATATTACATTTGTACCTGTGAAAATGCATTATGCTTTTGAGCGTTCAGTTCTTAACATCAAATATACACGATATTTCTAAAAGGAAGCACGTGTTTTTTTCTCAATGAAAAGGATTTGTCACGTGTTCTAACTTTCGTCACTTTTTAATCGGATTATCGCATAAGATTTTTACTTTGCTATTCTTCCGCGCTTTCGTCTTCTTTGTGATTACGTGTTCATCATGACATTACATTTAAACACGTAATTTTACACAGTTATTATTATTATTATTATTATTATTATTATTATTATGTCATTTGTCTTCATATTTCGATTTCTGCTTTGGTCTCACGACCAACCAAGTCTGCGAGAAGACCTAAGGCAGGTCGTGGCGTGTTGTTATGGCTCCATTTCATGTTTTTCTATCTTCCCTATCATCCCTAGCATTACATAGAGTTTTCCTTAGTGTGTGGGCTGTACTTAACAAGACAATTTTTTGTATATCTCTTAAGCTGGGGTTTCCAGGGATTCTTTCAATGTGTTGTTTTGTTTCATTTTTTATCATTCCAAGTGCACCCACTGACACAACTCTTGTTTTCAATTTCCACATTTTTTTCTATTTCAATTTCCAGTTCTTTATATTTTGACAGTTTTTCAAATTCCTTGATTGCTATGTTACAATCCGCTGGACAAGCCATATCAATTAATAGACAAGTTTTCTCCTTCTGGTTTTTAACAATAATGTCTGGCCTGTTTGCTTCAATTTTTCTGTCTGTGTAGATGGTGTAATCCCATAGAATGGTTACATCTTCTATTTCTGTAACCGGTGCTGGGTGATGTTCATACCAGTGTTTGTTTACAGATTTTCCATAATGTTTGCACATTGTCCAATGTAAATATTGCCCAACTATATCGTGGCGATTTTTATATTCATTTGGAGCAAGCACAGAACAGCCTGAGATTAGGTGGTCTATTGTTTCTTGGTGTTTATCACAAAACCTGCATTTTGGATCCATATTATTATGCATAATATTTGCCTGAAAGTTTCTATTATTATTATTATTAAGGCATTTTCATCATAACTTGACTTCTACTATGGTCACCCTATTCATCAAGTCTGCTAAAAAACCTAAGGCAGGTAGTGGTGTGTCGTTATGGCTACATTTTATTTGTTTTTCTACCTCTCATAACGTCACTAGCGTTAAATGGACAAAGTTTTTATTATTGTGTGGGATGCACTTATTAAGACCTTCTGCATATCTCTTAAGATTGGATTTCCAAGGATTCTTTCAATAAATTATTTTGTTCTTTTATCATTCCAACCGCACCTACTATCACTTGTACTATTCTTGTTTTCAATTTTCACATTTTTGTTTCTATTTCAATTTTCAGGTTTTTATACTTTTATAGTTTCTATTGCATCCTCATTACATTTCGGGTTCTAACGAGAGATCTAAAGTCAGAAAGTCATGATGACATTTTCTAACGAGCATTTTGGAAAAAAAAATAGACAACCTTCAGCAAACACAGACAAAGTCATTTATAAAGTAGAAGCTGTAGTTGCAAGTAAACGTTTTGTATTTCTTTAAGGCAGGTGCAACCAGGGACCTCTTCAAGGCTATCGGAAACTTTTCCACACCAACGGCTCCAACTACACCAGGAATTATTGATGTCCTGTAGCAGTGACTTAAACAAAAGGAGCAGAGTCACGTGTATGTTTTGCAAGGGACTGTGAATTCGAGTTTCGGACGGATGGTGAATCGGACAGCATTTTGTGGCCATAGAACTGGTATCTCTTGTAGCCATTTTAATTTACTGGTTCTAGGCGCTCATTGGCTGAGTGGCAGCTGGGTTGAGTGTATAAAACATGGTATGCTCATTTGAGGGGGATATTTTTTGAGCCGTTCGTTCGTGTGTGAACAACGTATCAGAGATCAAGACGAGAAGTGAGAATTTGGTTTTCCCGGTGAACTTGTTTGGAATATTTTCTTTTCCTGTGGGTGCTTCCAACCAATATATATATATATATATATATATATATATATATATATATATATATATATATATATATATACACTAGCAGTATATCCCAGCGTTGCTGGGGTATAATGAAAGCTTTAAAGCTAATCCATGGTTCTGGAGCTCAGACTCTTTGGACGTTGGCACGAAAGACTAAAAAGCAATAGTTGTTTCCAATCAAAGCAAAACAGTAGATTGAATGAAACATCAATGAATATAAGTCGAATTTTGATTTCCTGTATCGATGTCAAATAAGCTTTTCATTGCAAACTAAAATTTGAAGGCTAAATAAGTCCTCTGAGTAAATGGTATCATCGCTGAGACTAAGAAATACAATTATATCTACTTCGAACAAAACCTGAAGCAAAAACCAAAATAAAAGGGCTGAAAATATCGAAGTCAAATAAGTCATCCAAGGATAAACTAACCTACGTAAGTCCATGGAAACCTATCGTAACCATCGGGAGTAAAATTGGAGAAACTGAGCCATATTCATGGCTGAATATCGTTTTTTGATCAGATTAGATAAAATATCGGGGGTATCGATTTCCGATATCGGGAAAAATGAGTCGTCTGAGAAGATCTACTAATGTTTGAGTCTAAAAACTGTAATTTGACCAAGTTAGAGCAAACTCTGCAGCAAGAACCACGATAGAATGGCTGAAATCCTGATTTTTATCAGACCTGATCGGATATCGAGGTATCGATTTCCGATATCGGGGGAAAATCTAAAAAATAAGTAGCTCATTATCTGAGCGGAAGCTTAAAGAATATTTGTGTGAAGTTTGGTGAGAATCGGATAAAAAATGTGGATTTGTATAAAGGATAAACAGACAGACAGATAGGCAGACACAAACACAAACATCTTGCATTTCATATATATATATATATATATATATATATATATATATATATATACTTTTGTTTTTGAAATATTTCCTCATGTGCTACATTTTTAAGATTTCAACCTTAATATCTTTGTATTTTGATAGATTTTTTAAGATTTTCAAAGATACATCAGGGACTAGCATGTCAATAAGAAACCATATTCTGTTCCTGTGATCTTTGATCACGATGTCTTAGCTGTTAACTTTGATGGTTCTGTCTGTGTGTAATGTAAAGTCCCATAAAATTGTTACAGATCCTATTTCTGTAATCGGGTGTGGGTGATGTTCATACCAGTTCCTTGCAGTTTCTTACCCGTAAAAGTGTCATATTTTCCAATGCATATATCGGACCACACTATCAGGACATGTTTTATATTCAGTGGATGCTAACACCGTGAAACGTGATACAAGATGATCAATTGTGTCGGGATATTTATTAGAGAATCTGTGTTTTAGTAGATGTCCCTTATTATTATCATTATTATTATTATTATTATTAGTGATGTTGTTACTAGTTTCTTCTAGTTTCTTTATTATTATTATTATTATTATTATTAATGATAATAATAATAATATGACTACTACTACTACTACTACTAATAATAATAATAATAATAATAATAATAATAATAATACAAATACAAAATATTGCAATGGAGGAACGAGAACAGCTCCCAAAATTACAACCAACAATGCATAATCTCCGAACTATTAAACTCTACAATGCAGCACTCAAATTAATCTTGGATGAAGACACTCATACAAATCTCAATGAAGCAATATATGCATCAGCAATAGCAGCAACAAAAAAATTGAACATCAAGTTAAAAACAAGCCAGTCTCGGATACATGAAGATCCACCTTGGAAAAGAAAAATAGAAAAAGAAATCGAATAACTTAGAAGTGAGCTATCAGTACTGGATGAACTGAGTAGAGGAATAAATGTAAGAACTAGGAAAAGCAGAAGAGTCGAAAGAAAATACAACATTAGACATGAAAATGAAGTCCTATCAACTAAGGAAAAAATAAAGCAAAAAATACAACTGAAGGCTCAAAGAATAAGACGCTATGAGAAAAGATCAAGATTTTACAGACAAAACAAGATTTTTCAAACCGATACAAAGAGATTTTATAGGGAAATAGGTAAAAAAAGAATTAAAGTGACAGTCCCTCCCCAGAATGGAAGAAGTTACACAGTTCTGGGAAAAGATATGGGCTTGCCCTAAAGAACATAGCAAGGAAGTAGATTGGATTGCACAAGAGATAGAACGAATGAAAAATAAACCAGAACAGACATGGGCTGGAATTACAGAAGAGGATGTTAAATTTGCACTAATAAAAGCACACAATTAGAAATTCCCAGGTATAGATAAAATTCCTAACTTTTGGCTATATTATGTAAATACAGCACATAAAAGCTAGCCAAAGAACTTCAAGAAATGGTTGACGATCCCACTAAAATTCCTGCATGGATGACCAAAGGAATTACATTTCTTCTACCCAAGAATGGTGACACAAACAACCCGAAAAACTACAGACCAATTACATGTCTTCCGACAACATATAAACTATTAACATCTATTTTAACAAAACAGACATATTTATTCTTAGAAAGAAATGAGATGATACCGCTTGAACAAAAAGGGTGCAAACGTGGCTGTTATGGATGTCAAGACCAATTGCTCATTAACAAAATGATCCTGGAAAACTGCTACAGTACAAAGAAAAATCTTAGTACTGCCTGGATAGATTATCGTAAGGCATTCGATAGTGTGCCACATTCCTGGATTTTAAAGACTTTAAATATATACAAGATATCACCCGTCATCATCAATTTCATCAAACAGTGCATGTCTGTATGGAAAACAACCCTTTACCTCAATCATATAAATGGAACCTATAAGTCTGATGAAATAAACATCAAAAGAGGTATATTTCAAGGTGATTCTTTGTCTCCATTACTATTCTGCATATCATTAATAGCACTAACCAGTCAACTTAATGAGACAGAATGTGGTTATAAAATAGGCCAAAAGAAAATAAGCCATCTATTTTATATGGATGATTAAAGTTATATGCTAAGAATGATAATGAGCTGGAAGGTCTTCTGCAAACTGTAAAATACTTCAGCGAAGACATTGGAATGAAATTCAATTTGAATAAATGTGCTAAAGCTACAGTTTTACGTGGATCAATACAAGAAACATCCTCAATTAGCTTAGACCCTGCTGTAACAATAAAAGAATTGAAACCAGAAGAAGCTTATAAATACCTAGGTGTAAATGAGAGTGAAAACATTCACCATAAAAAAATGAAAGAAATAGTGCGTAAAGAGTACTATAGAAGGCTACGAATGATATTAAAAACTGAATTGAATTCTCAGAACAGAGTTATGGCCATTAATAGCCTTGCAATCCCAGTTGTCCAATATAGCTTCAACATCTTATACTGGACTCTAATCGACATCAGGCGAATGGATTCTAAAACAAGAAAGCTTGGTTCTAAGCATAAGATGCATCATCTAAAGGCTGATGTAGACCGTCTATACATACCCCGTAAAGAAGGTGGAAGAGGTCTTATTCAGCTGGAATTGTCATACAAGACAACAACTATTGGCTTACTAACATACATAGAAACAACAAAGGATTGGATGATACAATTAGTAAGGCAACATGAAGAAAGAAAGAAAAAATATTCAATAATAAAAGAAGGCAGTAAATACAAACAAGATTTACAGTTAGTAGATTCTGTAGAAAAGCAAAATAGAAGCCAAGAACCAACTATTGCGGCAAAAAATATGAAAATGAAAGCCAAAGATAAAGCTCTTGAACAGATGAAACAGAGCTGGCAAGACAAACCTCTGCATGGCCAATATCCAGAGCGTGCCAATAAATCCAAAGTTGACAAAGTTAATACTCATCGATGGTTACGTGTATCTGGATTAAAGTCTGAAACTGAAGGCTTTATTCTTGCAGCACAAGACCAAAGTCTTTTCACTAGAAACTTTCAGGCAAATATTATGCATAATAATATGGATCCAAAATGCAGGTTTTGTGATAAACACCAAGAAATAATAGACCACCTAATCTCAGGCTGTTCTGTGCTTGCTCCAAATGAATATAAAAATCGCCACGATAGAGTTGGGCAATATTTACATTGGACAATGTGCAAACGTTATGGAAAATCTGTAAACAAACACTGGTATGAACATCACCCAGCACCGGTTACAGAAATAGAAGATGTAACCATTCTATGGGATTACACCATCTACACAGACAGAAAAATTGAAGCAAACAGGCCAGACATTATTGTTAAAAACCAGAAGGAGAAAACATGTCTATTAATTGATATGGCTTGTCCAGCGGATTGTAACATGGCAATCAAGGAATTTGAAAAACTGTCAAAATATAAAGACCTGGAAATTGAAATAGAAAAATGTGGAAATTGAAAACAAGAGGTGTGCCAGTGATAGTAGGTGCACTTGGAATGATAAAAAATGAAACAAAACAACACATTGAAAGAATCCCTGGAAACCCCAGCTTAAGAGATATACAAAAAATTGTCTTATTAAGTACAGCCCACACACTAAGGAAAACTCTATCTATGTAATGCTAGGGATGATAGGGAAGATAGAAAAACATGAAATGGAGCCATAACAACACGCCACGACCTACCTTAGGTCTTCTCGCAGACTTGGTTGTTCGTGAGACCAAAGCAGAAATCGAAATATGATGAAAAATTACATAATAATAATAATAATAATAATAATAATAATAATAACAAAAGAACCATTCTATTTTCATTTAGAATTATCCATTTGGGGTGGCCTAATAATTATGGCTGGTGGTATATATATATATATATATATATATATATATATATATATATATATATCGGTTGCGATGGAGAAATTGTCGCTATTTGTCTTGTAAAATTTTGCAAACTAATAATAACAAAAGAACTATCCTATTTTCATTCAGGAATATCTACTTAGCAATAAATACTAAAAATAGTATGAAATACATCTTTTTTTTTTTTCAAAAAACTGGGGTGACCTTTTAATGGCCGGTGGTGTATGTATGTATATATATATATATATATATATATATACATATATATATATATATATATATATATATATATATATATATATATATAGTTAGCAAATCTACAGGGTGCAATGGATAAATTTTCGCTATTTGCCTTGTAAAATTTTGCAAAGTAATAATTACAAAAGAACTATTCTCTTTTCATTTAGAAATATCCACTTGCCAAGAAATACTAAAAATAATATAAAATACATCATTTTTAAGTACCATAAAATTGTTACAGATCCTATCTCTGTAATCGGGTGTGGGTGATATTCATACCAGTTTTTTGCATTTTCCCTCTTAGGAAAATGCAAGAACTTTTCAGTGCAGATATTGGCCCACTCTATCATGCCGTGTTTTATCAATATATACTAACATTGTAACACCTGTTACAAGATATTCATTTTTTTTCTGGATATAGCCATTCTTTTAAGTCGGTTCGTTAATACTATTACGGATATTCGAAACAGTCAGAGTGACAAAGAATCGCCTTAAAATATTCCCCTGTTAATGTTTATTTCCTCAGACTTATAGATTCTATATACAGGTGAAAAGTTGTTTTCCATATCGTCATACATTGTTTGATGAAACTGATGTCGACAGGTGATAACTTGTATATATTTAAAGATTTTAAGATCCAAGAATGGGATGCACTTACGATAATCTATCCAAGTAGAAATCTTTTTTTTTTATTGAAGCAGTTTTCCAAGAACATCCTATTGATAAGTAATTAGCCTTTATATCTGTAATAGCTATGAAATCACTCCTTTTATTCAAGGGATAGTATTTCAAGAAAAATATGTATTTGTCCATACAAATGGTCTATTGGATATACACGTTGTTTCTTTCCAGTGACTTGACCCAAAGAGTTATCAGTTCAATACCAGGCTACTGCAGTGTTGAACAAATAACTTAGAAATTTAAGTTAAAGGGAAATAACTCAGGCTACAGGTGATCTTTGATGAAGATCAAACACTTCTTTTCCTCAGTGGAGCCGGGGAAGTCAGTGCTGATTTGAACGATTAGCATGAATGAAAACAGGATAAAATTTACACTATTCGAACTATTATCCTCATCTTTGTTGCCATTTGTACAACGCTTCGGCCGTTGTACGCTCCGGACTTCTTCAGGTGATAGGAATTTCGAACTGAACTCTTTATTACAATTACTGGAGTGTATCATTCTCATCCCTTGCGTAGTAATGCATCGATTGGAAGTCATGAGTAATATCTAATCGAGGCATTACTACACAAGAGATGAGAATGATACACCCCAGTGATTGTAATAAAAGGTTCGGTTTGAACTTCCTAGCACCTGAAGAAGCCCGGAACGTACAATGGCCGAAACGTCGTGAAAATGGCAGCAAAGATGAGGACAATAGTCTGTAATGTAAATAGTGTATTAGAAATATGTCTGTTTTGTCAGAATATATGTCAATAGTGTGTAAATAGTGGGAAGACATTTAATTTCTTTCATTTTGGGGACATTTTTTTCATCATTATTTAGTTGATGGAAAGTAATTCATTCGTTAGCCATACTTGAATTTTAGTAGGACATACTCGAGCACGTTGGATATTATTTTTGAGTTATATATTTCGATAATCAGTCAGTTAAGCGCCATAAGTGATACACACATTGGGCGATCATGTCTCGAAGGAGACATGATTGACTAGACAGAAGATTATCCTGCAGTAGGTTGCCATCGTTTTCTGCAGTAGATTGGTTGCCAGCCAAGGCTATAAAAACCAATCTGTCCTATGATTTAACCCATAACTAAAGGAAAGAGACGGATTAATACCTTACCCAAGGGTATTTGTGCGGAAGTGAATGCAAGGAATTCAACTGGAATTCGAACTCCTGGCATTCATTTACGCATACATCTTTTGCGCGGAAATACCCTAAGGAAAGATATTAATACGTCTCTTCCCTCCAGTTATGTTTTAAATTACAGGAAAGATTGGATTCTTTAGGCTTGGCTGGCAATCAGTCTACCTGAGGAAGCAATGGCAGCATACTGCGGAATAATCTGCCTAGTCAGTCATGTCTCTTTTGAGACATGATCACCCAAAGCGTGTATCACGTATGGCACTTGTCTGACTGACTGAATATAATAGTTAGAATCATGATTAAGGTTTCTACTGGTCATAAAGTGGTGGGTCGGTTTTTTATTGTTATGAAGTCATAAACTGATCCCCCACAAATTGCCATGTAATAATGCATCGCTTCTAACTCTAGCTATGAGTCAAATAACAAGACAGATTGGGTTGTATAGCCTTGGCTGGTAAGCAGTGTACCTCAGAAAGCAATGGTGACCTATTGCAAGATAATCGTCTGCCCATTCAGTCATGTCTCTTTCGAGACATGATCGCCCAAGCGTGTATCATGTGTAGCATTTAACTGATTTAGATAATAGAACCAAAAGTCAGGAACTGTATTCATTCCTGGAGATTTCTAGATGTCTTTTTTTTTTCAGCACAAATTCAACAATCTCTTCTGTGATTCCCACCTATGTTTGTTCTGATTTGGTTTTTCATACATTCTACCTTTTGCGTAATTCAATCTGCTTCTTTGCTATGTTCTTCATTTTTTTTTCAAGAACTGTGTAACCTCCTCCATTGTTGGGTTGGTGGGCGGAAATCACTTCAAACTTTGCTTACCCATTTCTCTGTAATAATTTCTTCGCATCGTTTTGGAATATATATATATATATATATATATAATGAGTGCCAATACCAGGTATCCTGATACAAATTGCTTCATTGTGTCTGAATTTTTATTATTATTATTATTATTATTATTATTATTATTTATAAACAGTAATAATGAAAAATAAACATAGGATTTTTACGGACGCGTCAATGAAGAAAACATTTTCTTCTATTTAAAGAATTCTATCAAGTAATTGATTTCATGTATAAAGACAGAATCACTTTAGCCTGAACGCATTTAAACGCTGTGCCCTGCTGAAAATACCGCCATTAGCAACAATGGCGAAATTGTTTTATTTTGCCTTCTTTTTTTTCTTTCTTCTCTTCTGAATTCATAAAAGCAGACATTCGATAAATAACGGCGCTCTTAATGAGAAAGCTGTAAAATGTTTATTACACAGAGTCATCTGCGTTTAACTGATTGCTATCCTTTAGCAGCTTTGTGCTAAATCGCAGACAAATGAGTGACATTTTGAGCAATATATTTATCTAAACGGTATCAGGTGGAGATGGATAGAGTAACGTAAAGTGTAAGCATCGAGCTGGTTTCAAATTCTAGGCTATACTGTTGCGTTTTCTTTAAGAAAAATGCCTTGTTGCATCTGTTTTGTTTTGTTTTGTTTTTCTCCAGCTGTGGATTAAATAACTGAGTAGACTGCTTTATTTACATCTGAGTGGAAGTCGGTGCACATGAAGAACAATTCTGAATTCGAAACTGTAGAAACTAACACGAAGAATCATTTCAGCCGTTTCTTTGTAAGGAGAAAAAATGGTATTCGTTTTCCGTACAGCCAATACTACTCATTAGTAAGAACACAATTTATCAAAAAGTATAAGATAATAGGAAGTGCGTCGTGGTCCAAGGATGTGCGTTGTGGTGCAGTAGATATCGTCTCGGAACGAGAGATCAGGGTGCCATGTTCGAATTCCAGTTGACATTCCTTGCAATAACTTACACACAAATACCCTGAGTAAAGATATTAATCCGTCTCTTCCCTCCAGTTATGGGTTAAACAATAGAAAAGATTGGGTTCTATAGCCTTGGCTGCCAACCAGTCTACCTTAGAAAGCAATGGCAACCTACTGCGGGAAAAACTTCTGCCCAGTCAGTCATGTCTCTTTCGAGACATGATCGTCCAAACCGTGTATCACCTATGGCATTTAACTGGCTGACCGAATATAATAGTTGGAATCATGATTAAGGTTTCTACTGGTCATAAAGGGGGGATCGTTTTTCTATAATTATGAAGTAATAAACTGATCCTCCACCAATTACTAATAATATATCGCTTTTCCCTCTAGCTATGAGTCAAATAACAGGACAGATTGGCTTCTATAGCTTTGGCTGGCAACCAGTCTACTGCAGAAAGCAATGGCAACCTAGTGCGAGATAATCTTCTGCCCAGTCAGTCATATATCTCTTTCAAGGCATGATCCTCAAAGCTAAGATAATACTCGCCTTAATGTTAATCGCAATGATAATCGTAAACGTTTACGTATAAGGAAACATTTAGTAATCATTGAATTGTTATCGTTCTTTGTTATGGTGCCCTATTTACAATGGAATGGACTCTTCCTCCTTGCATAAATACTAACTTGCGAGACTTCCAGGGAGGCAGTCGAGGGGCAGTCTAGAGGCAGATGTGAAGCAGTTTAACATACACTTCTATTTGCTGACTACTAACACTTTTACTTTGAAAAATGTTCTATTATTCTAATACACTGGCTGAACATACCTTCTTGTTTCCGTGTCATTCTTCCTGTCCCTAACAGGTCACAAGACTCTTTTAAGTATCGATCATTGTTTCTGTTATAGGGAAACACACCTATTCCTCAGATAATGGACTCTCCCTTTTATATTAATAAGAGTTAACAGGAAGTTAATGGGAGAAGTTCTTAAGAAGAAGAGATAGCTAACGAAGCTTAGAAGTGAGAGATGGAAACACATGAAAGACTGGTCCAGGGATTCAAGAGATGTTACTCTATCTAGGGGGAGGTGTTCGCTGACATATACACCAAGCCCATGCATATGGACGTTGGAGTCCTTCCTGAAGAGGGGAAGGTAACCAGGAACATAGAACTCAGAGGAGGGGATTAGTTTCACACAGAGCTAAGATATCAGGTGAGTTAGTTTGGAGGAATGATTCTACGCTAGGAATGCTAGTGCGGATACCGCGAATGTTAGTGAACGTGACACAGAGAGGTTTGGGCGTTTTCTGAGTAGCTGGTTTGAGTTTGGTATAAAGGGGACTTTATATGTGGCAATACAGAACGATGCTAAAGACACAATGGACACAATATATTGCCAATGACTAAGTTTTAGAAAAAAATGAAACGAAAAGGAAACTTATAATTAACATCAGGTGTGGTTTGATTTGTGTTTTTACGGCATATTAACCTCAGTGGGTTATTTAATACTAACAACATTTTTAGTATAAGTTCACATGAATTAAATATGTATTCTTTGTAAGAAACCAAATGTTTGTAGATTAATGACCTTTTCTTGAAAATGAGGTTTTTGTTGAGAGTCAAATCTGTTACTGGTAATGAGTTTTTTTTTTCTTGTTTTTTTTTTCAAAAGTGTTTTTTACTTTAAATGTCTATTTTATACTTTCATAGTGTTTTGACCCCAGCTGGGACCCTAACAAATGCTACCACCCCAGGTTAAGGTGGACTTGGTAACAACAATAATTTTGAGGTGCTTCCAAGATCCTCGAAAACTTCCGATCATACTCTGAACAAGTAATGAGGAAAGAGGGCTTGGAAAATCTGTTACACACAGAAGAGACTGAAGCAATAGAAATATAGAAAAACAACATAAGACTAACTTATTGAGCTTGAGTAAATAGATGACGGAAGAAGATTTAGGAGAAATAATAAAAAGAAAAAAATTATTATGATGTACAAATGACAGGAAAATGTGGAGAGCCATGATCGCCTAGGTTCTAAATGGACATGGAGCAAAGAAGAAAAAATGTGCTTGAGGTGTATTTTTTTATAATTTTGAGATGATTTGCCTTATTTACATTGTTCGGACTATTGTCCTCATCTTTACTGCTATGTTGACGACTTTTAGGCTGTTGTACGCTCCCGCCTTCTTCAGGTTCTCGAAATTTCGAACCGAACACTTTATTACGATCACTGGGTTAAAAACATCGCAATAAAGATGACGGCAATAGACCTAACAATGTAAATAGTGTAAGGTTTAAGAAAGATAAAAAGATCAAATTTATTAAGAGCTACAAAGGAAAGGAAATTGTGGAGAGCTACGTCCTGAGTAGAAACAACGCATAAAGCAGAAGAATGGCCTTGGGTAAATGGATTGTAGAACAAGGTTTAGGATAAACAACTGAAAGACAAAATTTATTAAGAGCTACAAAAGAGAGGAAATCGTGGAGAGACATGATTGCCCGTTACCTGAAGGAACAGAGAACATAGAAGAATAATAATAAACTTGAGTAAATGGAAGGCAAAAAGATAACAAAAAAGACAAAATTTATTAAGAGTTACAAAGAAAAAGAAATCGTAGGGAGCTACGATCGTCTACATCCTAATGAGACAAGACGTATAAATAATAAGTTCATCTAGACGCTGCATAATCTATGTTCAATTTCCTTATCTACAAATTTCATCGATGTGCCAAATTTAAACTATGAAAAGTAATGTGGAAACCACTCAAGCATTTAACTGGAGTCTTCATAACCCGCGGTGTCATGTCTAGATTTTAAAGAATATAAGAATATTCTAATTTCTCGTACTAATTACATATATTAAGTTGTTACAAAAACAATATCCGCTCGAAGTGTTGTATCTTGAAAAGCCATTTAACAGAGTATCCACGTTATATATCAGGTGAATTTTGATATACATAATTAATGTGTGTTCATTAATAATTTGTTACTTATTTCAGACAGAAATATACTTAAAGAATAGAAGCCTTTAACTATGAAAATGACAAAACATGATATTCGTTTACAATTCCAGAAGTTGAGTAAAGTATTAAGAAACAGGACAATTTCATGGAAAACAAAGAAGAGAGTACTGCGTGATGTCGGTTCTTCAATATGGCAGAGAATATTGGACAATATCTTCGAAGATGAAGGAAAAACTTAAAGCAGCTGAAATGTGGCTCTACAGAAGGATGCTGCGGATATAATGAACCGAGCATGTTTTGGAAATAATGGAGACGAAAAGGAAATTAATACTGAGTATCAGGAAGAGACAACTAAAGTTCCTGGGACATGCAATGAGGAAGGAGGGCTTGGAGAACCTGTTACTAACAGGCCAGATAGAAGGAAAATGAGACAGGGGAAAGCAGCGGATAACATATTTGAAGGACCTGATCAGATAGATGACGGAACGAGGATTACATGGTGCAACAGGAGAAGGCATGCTAAGAGCCACCAGGGATAGAGAGATGTGGAAAGCCATGATCCCCTACGTCCTGAAAGGACATGGCCCATAAAAGAAGAAGAAGAAGAAAAAAAAGCTCGATAAATGGGTTGCTCAGGATCTTAACAAAAGTCAAAATTTCAGGTGTTTTGAAGTGTGCCCGATGATCTTTCAGCAAAACAACAAATGATAACTTGCGGTGAAAAGTGGATGGTTTATGATAACCGTAAAAGATCAGGTCAATGGGTTTATCGTGATGATTCATCCCAAACATTACCCAAAGGCAAAGTAGCATCAGGAAAAGGTTATGATGACGCTCTGGTGGTCTGCAATTGATGTTATCTACTACAGCTTTCTGGAAGTCAATAAGAGCATTCATGCAGAGCCTTACTGCAATCAACTTGCTTAAATGCTTGCACGCCATGAAAAAAAAATCTGCATTAGGGAATCGACGTGGTTCAATCCTGTGCCACGATAATGCACGGTCACATGTTGTAGTTAGGACGTTACAAAAACATACAAACTTGGTATACGAGAGTTTACGATATCCTCCACAATCTACTGATCTTTCGCAAACTAATTATCATTTTTAAGCACTGAGTCACATTTTTAAATACTAAGTCTTTTAAATCTAAACCAGAGGTAGAATCAGTTTTCAAAGATTTCGTTGCATCGCAATCTGTTATAGTGGAATCCCCGAGAATAGAATGCTCTACTTTATAAAAGACGGTAACGAACGGTACGACGATGGAAAAGGTCTTAGGCATTCGCCTGACTGCTCTATGACAGTGTCAGCTCTCTGCCTTCGGGTAGAGGGCGCTTTCTGCTTCCGAGCAGAGAGCACAAACCCAGTCGTGGTTCCGCCGAAGGGTAGAACCACGACTGGTGAAAAATAGACAGACATTTTTTGGCTTTGGCTATATGGCCGGGAATACCGACTATAAAATGACCATGTGTCACATCTGGCCTTGCGTGGGAAGGCTAGTAAATACGGGAAAAGTTCTTAGGCATTCGCCTGACTGCTCTATGACACTGTCAGCCCTCTGCCTTCGAGTAGAGGGCGCTCTCTGCTTCCGAGCAGAGAGCACAAACCCAGTCGTGGCTCCGCCGAAGGGTAGAACCACGACTGGGAAAAATAGACAGACATTTTTTGGGCCGGCTATATGGCCGGGAATACCGATTATAAAATGGCCATGTGTCATATCTAGCCTTGCGTGGGAAGGCTAGTAAATACGGGAAAAGATCTTAGGCGAAAAAGTCTTAGGCGAAGGCATTCACTATTCCATAGTCGATTCCGCTCCAACCCGTGCCTTGCCTATATGTGTATTATTGTTAATTGTACCTTAGTACAATAAATCTGTATTTCTTATTCCTGGCGTGGAGTTCCATTCTTCAACTGACCATTTTATACTGTATTCCTTTTCGGGATATATCACAATCAATAACATTTTATCAACGTGGAATAAATAATCTCGTCGCTCGATGGCAGTGGTGCATAGAAGCTCAAGGCTCGTATTTTGACTAATTTCAACATTTCTGCAGTTAATTTTTCAAGAATAAAATTGTTTCTGAAACTGGCCATTATAACAAAATTTCCTGTTTTCTTTAAATTTTGGGGGTAGTCATGTCTTTTATACTTGTTTATATTTAACATCAAAAAAATGAAATATCTTGGACAGGAATCGGCAACCGTTTGCAAACTATGTGCCGACTTAAGGTTTAAAATCATTCAGTGTGCCAACAGCGAACGTATTTTTATTCAAGTATGTACGCTGTGGTGCAGTGGATATCGGCTCGGGACGGGAAATCGGGAAGCTGAGTTCGAATTCCAGTCGAATTCATTGCATTCACTTACGCGCAACTACCCTTGGGAAAAGTATTAATCCGTATCTTCCCTTCAGTTATGGGTTAAATAATAGGAAAGATTGGGTTCTATAGCCCTGGTTGGCAACCAGTCTACCGCAGAAAGCGAAAGTAACCAACTGCGAGATAATCTTCTGCCCATTCAGTCATGTCTCTTTAAAGACATGATCGCCCAAAGCGTGTATCACGTATGGCGCTTAACTGACTGACTCATTATAATAGTTAGAATCATGATTAAGGTTTCTACTGGTCATAAAGTGTTGGATCGGTTTTTTATTGTTATGAAGTCATAAACTGATCACCCACTAATTACCATATAATAATATAATACATCGCTTCTCCCAATAGCTATGAGTCAAATAACAGGACAGATTGGGTTCTATAGCCTTGGCTGGCAACCAGTCTACATCAGAAAGCAATTGTGACCTATTGCGAGATAATCTTCTGCACATTCAGTCATGTCTCGAAAGAGACATGATCGCCCAAGCGTGTATCACATATGGCCCTTAAATGACTGACTAAATGGTTAATATACCTCTTCTACAATATATTTTATATAGTGATATCTACAATAATATACGAAGATTAACGAAATGGTTTTAAACAACCGACAATTTGAAATTATTTGTTTGAACATTATTTTTTATCGATTCTTGTATTTAAGTAGATATTCTGTTTTATAATCAAACAGTATATATCTTTATTTCTACCGGCCTGATTATTTACGATAAATTTTGTTACGAATATGTGACAATATGTGCATGCTTTGGATATTGCTTCCACACATGGTCTGATGTTCCTCTTAATTATTTAGAAGAATTTGCAATATTATTGATCCCAAACTGGCATCTCAGCCTCAGTTCCTTTATTATCAGTATAGCGAATTTCTCTTTGCCTTTTCTTTGAATATTTTCGTAGTAATTATTCGAATGAACTTTGCACTACGATAACTTTCCATTGGCTGCAAGGACTTATTATTTTAAAATTCAAGTAACTTCTATGCTAGTAGATTCTTCGTTCGCACTTCTCGCTTGTGGAAGTATCTTTCAACATCGATCTTCAAAAATTTAAATGAAATTTCAAACTTTATATTCTGTTTTCTTCATTTTTTATTTTTTATTGTCCTCTCTCCTTAAAAGTAGTTTGTTTTTTGTTTTTCATATTCTCCAACATTGATTAACCCATTGAATCCTCACGGGCTTATTGCCTTCTTGGGTTATATGATTTTAAAAAACACGAAAACTTTAAATGTTTTTAAAGACATAATATGACGAGCCATGATTGTCAATGCCCTGACGGGACAAGGCACGTAAAAAATGAAGAAGTTAGACACATATTTGGGTTAAAATTTGGGTTATCTATTTTGGAATTCTCCAGATGTGAAAATCATTTAAGGCATGTGTGTATGTATGTATAGATACGAACCATTTTCATATTTGAGAATGGGTGTAATATCTTCATACAATTATTGCTGACTGTTGTGAGACAAATTTATTTGATTTCTATTTCTATCGAATATCATGGGATGCTTAATTAATTATGGGATGCTTTAATTAATTATGGGATGCTTTAATTAAGCCAATTGTGATAAAATATCTGAGATATCAAAATCTGCTTTCCAGTCGGTGCGATTTTGTTGAATTTTCTCGAAAATCACGCTGCAAAATCTTTTTGAGAGTATTTGAGTTTTTTAAGAATTTCAATTTAGTGTAATTTTAGCGGTCTCACAGTTCCATGATTTTCAAAAGATAGACTGAGATGGCGAGAGGTGTAGCTGGGTCATGAACAGGTTTGTGTCTGAATCATGGTGTAATAAACATGCTATATATATAGTTTAGTGTATCGAGGCAGCTAATAATTTTCTAAACATATACTGTTAAATATGAGAGAATGAATGTCTATTATGTTTAATCATAAACCGTGATTATATATATATAGTCATCCGTAGACAGATCTGTTTCGCTGTATCACAGGTCATCAGTACAGTTAGACTCCGATTGTTTTTAACCCAGGATTGAAATCTGACCGAATTGGCGTCAGTCGGCGATTCTACCTCTTGTCTATGGGCGTTAGGTAGAAGAAGGCAGATTTTTAGCGTGTATATTATCATTATACGAGCCCAATAGCCAGAGTGCTCTAGTTCATTTTACTGAATGAGCGATATATATATATATATATATATATATATATATATATATATATATATATATGTGGCTAATATATATAGAGATAGATAGATAGATATGCGGCTAGCCACATATAAGTCTGTTTCGCTGTATTACAGCTCATCATTATAGCTAGACATCCGATTTCTTTCTTCCGGGAACGAAACTCGGTCGATTTGGTAGCTCTAAACTATCGGGGCACGGCTGAGAAAGGTGGGGAGAGGTTTTAACTTGGTATATACACAACAGCAGTCAAGAGAACTTAATCATGATTGAAGAATAATATATGTGTACATATATATATATATATATATATATCGCCGACTGACGCCAATTCAATCCTAGGTTAAAAGCAATCAGATGTCTTGCCGTACTGATGAGCTGCGATACAGTGGAACAGATCTGTCTGCAGATGACTATATATATAATACAAATGTACCTTTTTTCACTTAATTGATTCTAGTTATATTCGGTATCGCGACTCTATATTCTTGTAGACAGAAGCTCCAGCATTCGCTCTGTCAACTCGTCAGGAGGTACCAGGAATTTTTTGCTTATTTTCTAGTTTTAGTTATTTTTATAGTCAGTTAAAAAAATTGATTTCCTTTTTATTAGCGAAAGGTTGTTTTTTTCCTTCTTTCATCATGAGTATATGTGCATATGAGTGAATATTTTTTTTTTAATTGTATCACCCCAAGCAAGGCGGTAACGCCACTGATGTGCAGGGGGCTACATAATAGTAAGAAGATTGGTAAAGAGAAAGCCGGAAACCACATCCTAAACAGGGAACAAGGGATGAGCCTCTTAACCTGTTCAATAGACGTGGGTGGAGTGTGAACCGGGCGATGTTCATGCATGGATGCGTGCCTTTTTACGTGCGCGTGTGCATATTATTAAGTGTGCCTTCGTTTACCCACTTGTATGTGCGTACGTTAAGAATGTTATGGTTATATATATATATATATATATATATATATACATTTATAAATGAAACTTAGATTTCGGATATAACTCATTTCCAAAGTATATATATATATATATATATATATATATATATATATATATATATATTATAAAGGAAAACTCAACACGTCATGTTAAATATAAGCTATAGTTTATTTCAATGAGCTTAAATAGCTCATCTCATCAGATCCTTTTACAATATTCCTCCATCTGGCATGAAAAGATTCTGGCAGAACTTTTATGCCAGATGGAGGAATATTGTAAAAGGGTCTGATGAGATGAGCTATTTAAGTTCATTGAAATGAACTATAGTTTATATCTAACATGACGTGTTGAGTTTTCCTTTATAAACTTCATATCGCTCTGGTTAACACCCATCGAGCTCTCTATATGGATTTACCTATTAATAATTTATATTAAGGAAATCTTCTTGGATTATCCTCACCGTTTACGGACTGACAACTATTCATATATATATATATATATATATACATATATATATATATATATAGGCAAAGAGGTAAATAAGTATATATATGTGTATACGCATACAAACATATCAGTATATAAATATTAATCAGGTGTAAATAGAATGGGGCTCAATGCTCTAGAACAGAGCAAAAATGATATTCATTTGTATACATATTATCCTACGTTTTAAGCACGTCTCAGAGTTTCATGCATTATGCAATCATCAGGTGCATATCGGATTGGACCTTTCTCGATTTCAATTATTTATTAACGTTATTTTCCTAAAGTTCGTTTTGGGTGTTAAATCGAATGTGCGAATATTCTTATTAATATAAAGTACAATTAAGGTGCAAGGGGCGTAACTATTTTATTTACATTTACAGATTTTTAATAATTACATAATAGCGTAAAATGATAGCAGTAGTGAATAGACACAGAGTTGTCCACTCATATATATATATATATATATATATATATATATATACTCATATACTCACAGATACATAGAAGCATAACAGCTGATGGTTTTTCAATTAGAATTATATTCATTATATCTACTGTATTACTTCTTCTACTTCTATGTGCCCTGTCTCTTCAGGACGTAGGCGATCATGGTACTCCACATCTCCCTATCCCTTGTGGCTCTTAGTATGTTTGCTCCTGTTGCTCCTGGCAACCCCCGTTCCGTCATCCACCTGATCAGGCCCTGCAAATATGTTATCCGCTGCCTTCCTCTGTCTCTCTTTCCTTCTATCTGACCAGTCAGTATCAGGTTCTCCAGGCTCTCCTTCATTATTGCGTGTCCCAGGAACTTCAGTTGTCTCTTCCTGATGCTCAGTATCAATTTCATTTTTGTTGCCATTCTTTCCAACACCTCATCGTTACTTGCATGCTCAGTCCACGATATCCGTAGCATCCTTCTGTAGAACCACATTTCGACCGCTTCCAGTTTTGCCCTCATTTTCGATGACATTGTCCAGCATTCTCTGCCGTATTGAAGAACTGACATCACGTAGCAGTCCAGCACTCTTTTCTTTGTTTCTATTGAGATTTTCCTGTGCGTTAGTATTTTGCTCATCTTCTGGAACGCGTCCTTTGCCACGCCAATTCGCCTCCGGATCTCCGTGTCGCATTTTCCATCTCCTGTTACAACACTTCCTAGGTACTTAAATTTTTGTACTTGCTTCTGATATCTCCCACCTACATGTGGCATTTTGGGTTGTATCTTTCGCTGATGACCATGCACTCAGTTTTCTTAAAGTTTATTTGCAGTCCCTTTTTGTCACTCTCCACTGCTACTTTCTGTATGAAGTCTTGTAGTTTCCTTCCCGTGTCCGCAATCAGCACTGTATCGTCCGCATACCTTATGTTGTTCAGGTTGTGGCCTCCAATATCAAATCCTGGCGTGTCATCTAGGGTCCTCAAAATATTCTCGCTGTATAGGTTGAACAAATCCGGTGAAAAGACACATCCTTGTTTACGCCTTTTTCTCTCTTTGTGTATCTACTGAGATCGTTACCTGTCCGTATGCAGGCCGTTTGCTGCCAGTAGAGATTCTGGATTATTCTTATGTCTTTCCCGAAAATGTCGAGGCTGCCGAGCCTCTCCATCAATTCTTTGTGTCGTATTTTGTCGAATGCTTTCGCGTAGTCAATGAAGCATAGGTACAAGTCTTTCTTCATTTGTAATGCCCTTTCAGAGAGCATCCTAATCATGAATATGGCGTTCCTTGTTCCAGTGTCTTTGACGAACCTGCACTCAACCCGTCATGGTAAAGTTATATATGCGCTACCGGCCATAATTATTAGGCCAACCCAGTGTTTAAAAAAAATGATGTGTTTCATACTATTTTTTTGTATTTATTGCAAAGTGAATAATTGTAAATGAAAATAGAATAGTTCTTTTGTAAATACAGCACAATAACATGTGCATCAAATTAATTTATATATATTTAATAATTACCTATACTACAGTTTCATCAATGAAAAAATGGAAAACATTTAGGGTGATTCGGACGAGTCCATCTTTGCTTCCTTTCCTTGTAAGATTCTGCAAAGTAATAATAACAAAAGAACCATTCTATTTTCATTTGGCAATGAATACTAAAAAATAGTATGAAATCCATTATTTTTTTTAAAACATTGGGTGGCCTAATAATTATGGCCGGTGGTGTATATTAAGAATAACAAGTGATGTGAAGATGTAGAGGGCTATGATCGCCTATGTCCTGAAGGGGCAGCACATAAAAGAATAATAAAAATGTTTGTTTTAAGTTATTTGTTATGCATAAATACCCTTGAAAAAGATATAAATTCATCTCTTCTCAAATGAATTTATAAATATTTAATAATTACCTTTATTGCAGTTTTATCAATGAAAGAATGAAGAAAATTTAGGGTGATTCGGACGAGTTCATCTTTGCAAAGTAATAATAACAAAAGAACCATTCTATTTTCATTTGGCAATGAATACTAAAAAATAGTATGAAATCCATTATTTTTTTTAAAACATTGGGGTGGCCTAATAATTATGGCCGGTGGTGTATATTAAGAATAACAAGTGATGTGAAGATGTAGAGGGCTATGATCGCCTATGTCCTGAAGGGGCAGCACATAAAAGAATAATAAAAATGTTTGTTTTAAGTTATTTGTTATGCATAAATACCCTTGAAAAAGATATAAATTCATCTCTTCTCAAATGAATTTATAAATATTTAATAATTACCTTTATTGTAGTTTCATCAATGAAAGAATGAAGAAAATTTAGGGTGATTCGGACGAGTTCATCTTTGCAAAGTAATAATAACAAAAGAACCATTCTATTTTCATTTGGCAATGAATACTAAAAATAGTATGAAATACATCATTTGCTTAAAAAAAAAGCTGGGATTGCCTAATAATTATGGCCGGTAGTGTATCCCTTTCTAAGTCTAATTAGATTAAACACTTCATAAATCAAAAACTAACACCCCAGATTAGATTTATCATTTATAACGATATTACGCAACGCTAGGAACTAAAACAAAAATTCAAATCTGAAAGCGGTCAGTTCAACGTATGCACCTGATGATTGCGTAAGGCATGAAACTCCGAATCGTGCCATAGACTTAGGATAATAAGTATATTTATTAATACATACTTTATAGCTCTGTTATATTACATTGAGCACTATCCTACTGACATGAGATAAATATTCATATATCGGTATGTGCCTGCGTCTATACACATAAGTATTGCACAATAGCATGTGCATCAAATGAATTTATAAATATTTAATAATTACCTTTATTGCAGTTTCATCAATGAAAGAATGAAGAAAATTTAGGGTGATTCGGACGAGTTCATCTTTGCAAAGTAATAATAACAAAAGAACCATTCTATTTTCATTTGGCAATGAATACTAAAAATAGTATGAAATACATCATTTGCTTAAAAAAAAGCTGGGATTGCCTAATAATTATGGCCGGTAGTGTATCCCTTTCTAAACCTAATTAGATTAAACACTTCATAAATCAAAAACACCCCAGATTAGATTTATAATTTATAACGATATTACGCAACGCTAGGAACTAAAATATATATGCTATATTTATAGGTAAAAGCGCTCAATATCAAAGACAGAGCGAATCCACACTACCGGTGATAACTTTTAGGCCTCTCCAGTGTTTTAAACAAATGAAGTATTTCTTACTATTTTTTAGTATTTGTTGCCAAGTGAATAATTGTAAATGAAAATAGAATGGTTCTTTTGTTAATACTGAACAATAACCTGTGCATCAAATTAATTTATATATATTTAATAATTACCTATATTGCAGTTTCATCAATAAAAGACTGAAAAAAGTTTAGGGTGATTCGGATGAGTTCATCTTTGCTTCCTTGCCTTGTAGAATTTTGCAAATTAATAATAACAACAGAACCATTCTATTTTCATTTAGAATAATTAAAAAACTGGGGTGGCCTAATAACTCTGGCCGGTAGTGTATATAGAAAATTATAAATCTGTGCACAAATGTTGCTTGTCTTCTAATAAAAACACAACTATACTGATAATAAAATAAAAATAGAATGGTTCTTTTGTTAATACTGCGCAATAACATTTGCATCAAATGAACTGTTCTGATGTCCAGTTTTTATGCTCTTTTCCCTATGCTATTCTCTTCTTCTTATTGGCTGGCCAAAGCAAAGGCTTCCTTGCTGAATTGTAAAATTTTGCAAAGTAATAACAACAACAGAACCATTCTATTTTCATATAGAATTATCCGCTTTTCAATAAATACTAAAAATTGTTTGAAATACATCATTTCTTTTAAAAATCTGGGGTGGCCTAATAATTATTGCTGGTAGTATATATATATATATATATATATATATATATATATATATATATATATATATATATACTATTTTAAAAACAAGGAATTTATTGACAGTCCCTAAGGCCATTTCGTCCAACACCTAATCAGGAGAAAATCGTTGCAAATATAAATCAAACGAAGAAGGAACAGCAACAAAAATGAAGAAAAATAACAGAGAGAAGGAAACACGTTAAAATAAATATACATATACATATATATACTTATAACGAGGGGAGGACTATAAGTATATATATTTTTATATATATTTATTTTAACGTGTTCCCGCATTTTTATTTTTTTATTTTTTTGCTCTTCATTTTTGTTGATGTTCTTTTCGTTTAATTTATATTTCCAACGCTTTTCTCTTGATGACATGTTGGAAGAAAGAGCCTTAGGGATTGTCAATAAATTCCTTGTTTTTTTAAAATAGTATACAAATTTTTACCTCTAAATATATGATTTTTATAACTTCAATCCAAAAGGAAAAGCAGGTAGGTAAATCACAAAATCCCGATCCTAATTAATATTAAATACATTAACATTAAAATTGATCAAGGTGGAGGGCTCAATGCAATTTATGTTCAAATTAAAAAGCCAATTATAAAATATAACAAATTCCGATGTTAAAATTCGTGTAATTGCCATTTCTACGAGAAATTTGCCGTATCATCAGCAACGAATTTTATATCAAAAAATCAAATGACAAAATGAACAAAGATAATTTTATTTTATATGTTTTAATATATATATATATATATATATATATATATATATATATATATATATATATATATATATATGAAATGATTTGTTTTAACATTATTTTTTATCGATACTAGTATTTAAGTAGGTATTCTGTTCATAATCAAACCGTATTATACATTTACTTCTACCGGCCTGATTATTTACGATAAAATTTGTTACGAAAATCCTGCTAAATGACAAACAATTTCTTAGCCAATATTCATCGTAAATAGAAATAAATATATAATACTGTTTTTATTATAGACATAATATCATAAAAAATGTTAAAACAAATCATTTCAAATTGTCGATTGTTTATAAACAGTTTCGTTAATCTCCGTCAATTTCCGTAATATATATACAATAGTCATCCACATACAAACCTGTTTCGCTGTCACACAGCTCAGCAGTGTGGCGAGACACATTCACAAGCTTCTGGTCGGTATCGAAACTCGACCGATTTGGTGTCAGTCGGAGTCGCTACTCCCTAAGACATAAGCACATTAAAGCAGAGAAAGGAAATGTTAACGTGTTGTATATAAGCAGGGTAAACACACGCCAATCACCGAAAGAACTCAATTCATTTCTGAAGAGTAATGCATATATATATATATATATATATATATATATAATATATATATATATATATATATATATATATATATATATATAAGCATGTGGTGTAGATATAGAAGAATCCAACGAAGTATCCTGTACATACAGTGATAGAATAACTCTCTGAGAGAGCTCTGAACAGATATGTATATAAATACATATAGAGCAAATATAAGAGAAAACCGAGGCAGACACGTTATTTCATGGTAAATCGAAGGTATGGGCCTATTTCAGGCGAACCATCATCAGCTTCCTTCTTTATTGTACAGAAGATTTGACACGAATCAAATCTTCTGTACCCTAAAATAATGTGTCTGCCTTAATTTTTTCTGATATATATATATATATATATATATATATATATATATATATATATATATATATCACCAAGTATTCTCACTTTGTTGACTACTTTTTTGTCACCAAAATAACGCAAATGAAGGAGAATACGAAACTGGTCACCAACTTGTTTCCAAACATAGCCTCCCGCCAAAATATCACTGACTCTCCCACAACAGACGTAGCGCCTTTTCCCGAATCATTAATCCACAGTTAAATCATTCATTACTTATCAATCAATCATCGTTCCTAAGTTTGTATTCAAAATTTTCAAACTTAGGTCAATAATGATTTATTATTATTATTATTATTATTATTATTATTATTATTATTATTATTATTATTATGTCATTTTTCATCATATTTCGATTTCTGCTTTGGTCTCACTACCAACCAAGTCTGCGGGGAGACCTAAGGCAGGTCGTGGCTTGTTGTTATGACTCCATTTCATGTTTTTCTATCTCCCCTATCATCCCTAGCGTTACATAGACAAAGTTTTCCTTAGTGTGTGGGCGGTACTTAATAAGACAATTTTTTGTATATCTCTTAAGTTGGGGTTTCCAGGGATTCTTTCAATGTGTTGTTTTGTTCCATTTTTTATCATTCCAAGTGCACCTACTATCACTGGCACAACTCTTGTTTTCAATTTCCACATTTTTTCTATTTCAATTTCCAGGTCTTTATATTTTGACAGTTTTTCAAATTCCTTGATTGCTATGTTACAATCCGCTGGACAAGCCATATCAATTAATAGACAAGTTTTCTCCTTCTGGTTTTTAACAATAATGTCTGGCCTGTTTGCTTCAATTTTTCTGTCTGTGTAGATGGTGTAATCCCATAGAATGGTTACATCTTCTATTTCTGTAACCGGTGCTGGATGATGTTCATACCAGTGTTTGTTTACAGTTTTTCCATAATGTTTGCACATTGCCCAATGTAAATATTGCCCAACTCTATCGTGGCGATTTTTATATTCGTTTGGGGCAAGCACAGAACAGCCTGAGATTAGGTGGTCTATTGTTTCTTGGTGTTTATCACAAAACCTGCATTTTGGATCCATATTATTATGCATAATATTTGCCTGAAAGTTTCTCGTGAAAAGACTTTGGTCTTGTGCTGCAAGTATAAATCCTTCAGTTTCAGACTTTAATCCAGATGCACGTAACCATCGATGAGTATTAACTTTGTCAACATTGGATTTATTGGCACGTACTGGATATTGGCCATGCAGAGGTTTGTCTTGCCAGCGCTGTTTCAACTTTTCAAGAGCTTTATCTTTGGCTTTCATTTTCATATTTTTTGCCGCAATAGTTGGTTCTTGGCTACTGTTTTGCTTTTCTACAGAATCTACTAATTGTAAATCTTGTTTTTATTTACTGCCTTCTTTTATTATTGAATATTTTTTCTTTCTTTCTTCATGTTGCCTTACTAATTGTATCATCCAATCCTTTGTTGTTTCTATGTATGTTAGTAAGCCAATAGTTGTTGTCTTGTATGACAATTCCAGCTGAATAAGACCCCTTCCACCTTCTTTACGGGGTATGTATAGACGGTCTACATCAGCCTTTGGATGATGCATCTTATGCTTAGAGAGAAGCTTTCTTGTTTTAGCATCCATTCGCCTGATGTCGTTTAGAGTCCAGTTTAAGATGTTGAAGCTATATTGGACAACTGGGATTGCAAGGCTATTAATGGCCATAACTCTATTCTGTGAATTTAATTCAGTTTTTAATATCATTCGTAGCCTTCTATAGTACTCTTTACGCACTATTTCTTTCATTTTTTTATGGTGAATGTTTTCGCTCTCATTTACACCTAGGTATTTATAAGCTTCTTCTGGTTTCAATTCTTTTATTGTTACAGCAGGGTCTAGGCTAATTGAGGATGTTTCTTATATTGATCCACGTAAAACTGTAGCTTTAGCACATTTATTCAAATTAAATTTCATTCCAATGTCTTCGCTGAAGCATTTTACAGTTTGCAGAAGACCTTCCAGCTCATTATCATTCTTAGCATATAACTTTAAGTCATCCATGTAAAATAGATGGCTTATTTTCTTTTGGCCTATTTTATAACCACATTCTGTCTTATTAAGTTGACTGTTAGTGCTATTAATGATATGCAGAATAGTAAGGGAGATAAAGAATCACCTTGAAATATACCTCTTTTGATGTTTATTTCATCAGACTTATAGGTTCCATTTATATGATTGAGGTAGAGGGTTGTTTTCCATATAGACATGCACTGTTTGATGAAATTGATGATGACGGGCGATATCTTGTATATATTTAAAGTCTTTAAAATCCAGTCATGTGGCACACTATCGAATGCCTTTCGATAGTCTATCCAGGCTGTACTAAGATTTTTCTTTGTACTGTAGCAGTTTTCCAGGATCATTATTATTATTATTATTATTATTATTATTATTATTATTGCTTTCGCCACGAGTATAATCAGCGAACGCTCTCGTATTTTATCCGATAAATAACTAAATATAAATAAATATATATAAATATATATAAATAACTAAAAGAAATACATAGACGTTTTAAAAATCTTTACTGGTGGGATTTTTTATTTAAAATGCACAATGAGAAAAATAACTGATAGTAGTCAAAGAATTAACATTTAATTTTCGCCAGGCATTTTTTCTGTAAACAATAAATACACGTATAATTATTATTATATATCATATATATATATATATATATATATATTTCTGTAGATTTAGTTAATTTACTTTTAAGCCGGTATATTTTTCCTATATTATTATTGAGTCTACTTGTATTTGAATTAAAAACACCATTTTTATTTTACGTAAAATACTAAGTATTCCGTACATTCAACAATTTTTTTTATCTTAAAAAAGAATATCTGCCATCCAAGCGAGATTCGAACCATGGTGGCATGTAAAAGAAGGGGGTGAATTTTTCAATTCTTACCGGATTATATGTTTTCTTCATTCAGGTTTCTTGAATACCCAGTCGGATAAAGGCACTCAAGAATATCAAGATAGATAGATAGATAGATAGATAGATAGATAGATAGATAGATAGATAGGAAAATGCCGGGGTCTCTCGGTCAGGTAGGATCTTCTGGACAAAACCCAAATAGTGCTTTTTTTAACGGCCTGAATATTCGAGAAATCTCTTTACAAATATATGCGGTTTTTAGCAGGATTCAAACCTGAGTCCACTAGGAGAAGCCTCATTATATATGACGTGACTTGACCTATGGACTACGTTGGGTATTATCTTTTTTGATCAGGTGACCCTACTAGTCAAAAGTTCTATTCTAGACTTGTTTCATAATATATATGAAGATAGATAGATAGATAGATAGATAGATAGATAGATAGATAGATAGATAGATAGATAAGGAATGCCTTAGTCTCACGGCCAGGTAGGATCTCCTGGTCAAAACTCAAATAGTGCTTTTGAACTCACATTTCTTCCTATTCGTAAAAAATACATATCTACTCTGTTTCGTATACTAAACAAAAACAAATGTAAGGAATGGATCCGACATATTTTTTTATTTATGATTAAAATGTTATCTTTAATGGATATTCACACTTGAATAGATGCTGTTATTAATCTGAACATTTATTTATTTACAGCTACCGGCCTGAAATCTAGAGAAATCTTGTTATAAAAATGCCCTTTACCATAAATATATAGTAGATACTATGGTTGTAATTTCATAGTCTGTTTCGTATTAATATTTGAATATATGTATATATTTATATATATGGTAGATAATCTGCTTTTAATTAAATTATATATATATATATATATATATATATATATATATATATATATATATAAGAAATCTTTAAAATAGAATATAGAATTGTGACAAAGTTTTGACAAATGGAAAACATTGCATTGAAACTAAACATGATTACCCGTTTCACCTTTCGAGATCCAAAAACGAAAGAAAGAAATATGTATGTGTATTTGTATGCATGCTCAAATTAATTACTTAATTAATTTATATATATATATATATATATATATATATATATATATAACTCTACCGGCCTGAGTATTTTTAGAAGTTTTCTAAGCAAAATATGTTATTCGGCATGATTCGAACCTGTTTTAATGTAGGCTATATTTATGAGTTATATTAATTTATTTACACATCTAAGGGCTAGAATAATCGATAAATCTTGTTAAAAAATATGCGCCCTCCAGAAGGATTTGAACCTGGGTCCCCTGATAATGAGATAGATAGATAGATAGATAGATAGATAGATAGATAGATAGGAAAATGCCGGGGTCTCTCGGTCAGGTAGGATCTCCTGGACAAAACCCAAATAGTGCTTTTGAACTCATATTTCTCCCTATTCTTGAAAAATACATATCTACTTTGTTTCCTATAATAACGTAAACAAAAACGAATTTTAAGGAATGGATCCGACGTATTTTTTATTTATTGTTTTAAATGTTATCTTCAATGGATATTCACTTGAGCAGATGATCTAGTTTCATTATTAATCTGTAAATTTATTTATTTTAACGGCCTGAATATTCGAGAAATCTCTATACAAATATATGCGTTTTTTAGCAGGATTCGAACCTGTGTCCTCTAGGAGAAGCCTTATTATATATGACGTGACTTGACCTATGGACCACGTTGGGTATTATCTTGTTTGATCTGGAGACCCTACTTAGTCGAAAGTTCTATTCTGGATTTGTTTCATAATAGATATGAAGATAGATAGATAGTGTTGGGGCGCTCTCCACCTTTCCACGGAAATGGACTATTCGAATCACTATATAAAAGAGTATTGATTATACCTAGAGGAAGGAAATCGAGTAAGGAAGTCGAGTGAGCGAGTCAGTCGGGTATTTCCGGTATTGCACCGGAAGTGTTCTACTAGTCAATCTATCACGTCTCTACGACGATACTGTATACTAATTACCTTGTTCTGTATTCTACTAATCCTCACCTCTTGTAAATACTTCTCTTTCCTGTCAATACACCTACTTTTATACTATTACGTTGTTTTGTATTATTTCACATAATTCTGTTACCCGACGTAACAGTGGCGACGAGAAATTCGAACACATACGGAGGAACAAGGAAAAATTAATATTAGTTCGTCACAACGAAACAGTGCCGACGGAAAAAAATTGAACACGCTCGAAGAAAACAAGGAAAAGTCAATATTAGTTCGTAACAACGACGACGAATGAAAAGTATACGCAAAAAAAAAAAAAAAAGAAAAAGAAAAAGCCGTATACCCAGTCGGAAATTGTAAGTTACTTTTGACTAATATTTTTTGTTGGTCTATAACGATAATTAATTTTTCTTGCGAAAAAATTTGTCGTGCTGGGAAAAAACGTGTTGAAAATTTTGACCCACCCCTCTGTGCAAACCAAAAAAAAATTCACATAAAAAATTTTTTCTCTCCTCTAAAAATAAATATAATGGAAAAATTTCAAGCTTCTATGTTAGAACTTATAAAATATCAAATCCAAAGACAGAAAGAAAGTGAAGAGAAGTTTCCCAAACAACAACTAGAACTACATGAAAGACAGATTCAAAATGAGGAAAATATTCGGAAACAGATGTTACAAATGCAAGTAGACAGCGAGAAAAAACAACAGAAATTACAAGAAGAGACTACCAGAAAATATATTGAGGTTCAAGAACTTATATATAAAGCTATTCTCGCGAAAGACAAAAACATAGATGATGACAGTACCTTTTCACAAAATGCAGTCTGGTCGACGATAGAAAACTTCACATATAACCCAGACGAAGATAAAACATTCGAACGATATTACAATCGTTATCAAGACTTCTATAAGCTTGACTGCAAAACTTGGTCAAACGAAAAGAAAATAAGACTGCTCCTCATGAAACTAGGCACTTACGAGCATAATAAATTCAAAGACTATTATGCCGAGAAGGACAAGAGATCTTGAATTCGACGAAGCAGTAGGTCTGCTCAAAGAATTATTCAACCCAATACTTTCACTATTCCATAAAAGGTGGAAGTGCTTAAAACTTCAGAAAAAAGAAGACGAAGACTATACAACCTTCGCATCGATCGTAAATAAAACATGTGACGATTTTAGGTTATCTGAATTGACGGCAGATAATCTTAAATGCTTAGTCTTCGTGCAGGTCCTGGTATATAATAAAGACAGCGAAATGAGGAGAAGGATTTTAACCAAACTCGAAAATAAACAAAACATTTCACTACAAAAGTTAGCGGATTTTTGCCAACAATGTGTTAGTATCAAGGAGGATTCTAAAAAAATTGAAGAATCTGGAGTGGCAAGTGTAAAAAGGATTAAAAGGAAGACACGTTTTCGATCTCTGTCTCCAAGACGAAAGTGTCACTCTCCTATCAGAATTGGGAGGAAATACGAAAAAAGACCCCCCCCCAGCGTTTGTTAAGGCTGTGGTGAATAGCACTGGTACAATGATTGTCCGTTTAAATTCAAGATTTGGAGAAACTGTAACAGAAAATGACACAAAATGTCTAAATGCAGATACAAAAATAAGAGTCAGGTAAAAATAACGAGAACAGAAGAACTAAGCCAAAATATAAAGAAATACCTACAAGTGAAAATTCAAAATCAATTAATAAAAATGCAGCTGGATTCCGGTTCGGACATTTCCATAATAAACGTCCAGACGGGGAAAAATGAAAAGAAACAATTTTAATGAAGTCAAACAAGATTGCAAGAACTGTAACAGGAAAAAATCAAGTTTGAAGGTGAACTGGGTTTGAACGTTAATTTTAAAAATCTGACAAAAACATTAAAAAATGTTCGTGATGAAAGGTACCAACAACTTGTTTGGCACGGACTGGATGAACAAGTTTAACTTGTGGGATCTGCTAATAAGTTCATATTGCAAAAACATTAATGAAAAAACTGTCGAAATAAAAAAAATAAAGTCAAACATAAAAAAAAAATCATTCCCCGAAGTTTTTTCGGACGGCTTAGGGAGATGCACAAAAATGGCTGCTAAAATCCGACTGAAAAACGACGCTCAACCAGTATTTAAAAAGAAAAGGAATATTCCATACGCAGCAATCGAAAAGATAGAAACGGAGTTGGATAAAATGGCAAACTTATGCGTTCTCTCAAAAATTGAATATAGCGACTGGGCCGCACCAGCGGTTTACGTAAAGGAAAAATCTGGTAATATTCGAATATGCGCAGATTTCTCGACAGGATTAAACGACGCCATTCAAGATTATCATTATCCATTACCAAACCCAGAGGAAGTATTCTCTAGGTTAAACGGCGGCAAATACTTCACGAAGATCGACCTCAGTGAGGCTTATTTGCAAATCCCAATGGACGAAGAAAGTTCAAAGCTCTTATGTATAAACACACTTAGGGGGATATACAAGTATGAACGTCTGGCGTTTGAAGTAAAAACGGCGCCAGCCGTGTTTCAGCAAATTATGGACACGATGTTTTCGAGGCTGGACTTCGCTATCGCTTACCTTGACGACATATTGATCAAGAGTGCAACAGTCGAGGAACATAAGACAGATATGCATAAAGTGTTTGAGAGGTTACGGAATTATGGTTTTAAAAATAAAGAAGTCAAATTTGATTTTCTATTAGAGGAAATAAGATACTTAGGTCATATCATAAACAAGCATAGATAGATAAGGAATGCCTTGGTCTCTCGGCCAGGTAGGATCTCCTGGTCAAAACCTAAATAATGCTATTGAACTCACATTTCTCCCTATACTTAAAAAATACATATCTACTCTGTTTCTTATACTAAACAAAAACAAATTTTAAGGAATGGATCCCACATATTTTTTATTTATTGTTTTAAATGTTATCTTTAATGTATATTCACACTTGAATAGATGTTGTTATTAATCTGAATATTTATTTATTTACAGCTACCGGCCTGAAATCTAGAGAAATCTCGTTATAAAAATCTGTGCCCTTGCCATAAATATATAGTAGATACTATGCTTGTAATTTCATAGTCTGTTTCGTATTAATATTTGAATATATGTATGTATTTATATATATGGGAGATAATCTGCTTTTAATTAAATTATGAGAAATCTTTAAAATAGAATATAGAATTGTGACAAAGTTTTTGTCAAATGGAAAACATTGCATTGAAACTAAACATGATTACCCGTTTCACCTTTCGAGATCCAAAAACGAAAGAAAGAAATATGTGTGTGTAATTAATTAATTTAATTATATATATATATATATATATAAAACTCTACCGGCCTGAGTATTTTTAGAAGTTTTCTAAGGAAAATATGTTATTCGGCACGATTCGAGTCTGTTTTAAGGTAGGCTATATTTATGAGCTATATTAATTTATTTACACATCTAAGGACTACAATAATCGATAAATCTTGTTAAAGAATATGCGCCCTCCAGAAGGATTTGAACCTGGGTCCCTTGATAGATAGATAGATAGATAGATAGATAGATAGATAGATAGATAGATAGATAGATAGGAAAATGCCGGGGTCTCTCGGTCAGGTAGGATCTCCTGGACAAAACCCAAATAGTGCTTTTGAACTCATATTTCTCCCTATTCTTGAAAAATACATATCTACTTTGTTTCCTATAATAACGTAAACAAAAACGAATTTTAAGGAATGGATCCGACATATTTTTTATTTATTATTTTAAATGTTATCTTCAATAGACATTCACTTGAGTAGATGATCTATTTTCATTATTAATCTGTAAATTTATTTATTTTAACGGCCTGAATATTCGAGAAATCTCTTTACAAATATATGCGTTTTTTAGCAGGATGCAAACCTGTGTACTCTAGGAGAAGCCTCATTATATATGACGTGCCTTGACCTATGGACCACGTTGGGTATCATCTTGTTTGATCAGAAGACCCTACTTAGTCGAAAGTTCTATTCTGGATTTGTTTCATAATATATAAGAAGAGAACAAGATAGATAGATAGATAGATAGATAGATAGATAGATAGATAGATAGATAGATAGATAGATAGATAGATAGATCTGAACAAAAATGGCCGTAAAGAAAGAAATGAACAGGCTGATATAGATAGGTTTATTTACAGCTACCGGCCAGAAAATTCGAGTAGATGATCTAGTTTCATTATTAATCTGTAAATTTATTTATTTTAACGGCCTGAATATTCGAGAAATCTCTTTACAAATATATGCATTCTTTTGCAGGATTCGAATCTGCGTCCCCTAGGAGAAACCGTCATTAGATCTGACTTGTCTTGACCAATGGATCACGTAGGACAGTATTGTTGGATGAGAAGGTCCTACACGGTCAAAAGTACTATTTGAGATTTGTTCCATAATAGATAGATAGATAGATAGATAGATAGATAGATAGATAGATAGATAGATAGATTTGAACCGGCCGAGATAGATAGATAGATAGATAGATAGATAGATAGATAGATAGATAGATAGATAGATAGATAGATAGATCTGAACAAAAATGGCCGTAAAGAAAGAAATGAACAGGCTGATATAGATAGGTTTATTTACAGCTACCGGCCAGAAAATTCGAGTAGATGATCTAGTTTCATTATTAATCTGTAAATTTATTTATTTTAACGGCCTGAATATTCGAGAAATCTCTTTACAAATATATGCATTCTTTTGCAGGATTCGAACCTGCGTCCCCTAGGAGAAACCGTCATTAGATCTGACTTGTCTTGACCAATGGATCACGTAGGACAGTATTGTTTGATGAGAAGGTCCTACACGGTCAAAAGTACTATTTGAGATTTGTTCCATAATAGATAGATAGATAGATAGATAGATAGATAGATAGATAGATAGATAGATAGATAGATTTCTTCATGAGTTCACTTTTTGCCCAAAATAGGGGCGCTAACAAATGTTACCACCCTGGGTCAAGGTGGACCTAGGAACATCTGCAAGTAAGAGGTTGTTCCACGCTATTTAACACCACCATGTTTCCGATCAGAGGCCGTGCTGACGGATGTAATTCATCGTCATATCCAGGACTGTAATCTTTTTAGTGTCGACTCTAGTGATGAATAACATCTGTAATATCTGATATAGCTGTGAATTCCGGACAATTTTATCACGGATAAAAGAAAGACTTAAAGTGACAGAAATGTATTTTTATCGGCAAATGGCATATATTTCATGGAGAGAAAATGAGGGCTTCTTAAAGAAAAATTACAATTACAAGGCAACGTATATTTACCTTCTAAAGAAAAAATGTATTATCATTTGAGGGCACTTCCTACCTTCCATCATTATGGTTGATGCTAACCTCTAAGAAAGTGACTAATTGCGCCTACTCTGGCTAATATTTTTCGCTCACAAGAAATGGGAAGTTTATTTTGAATCACATGCTGAATCTGTTGTTAAGAAAGGTCAATAGACATCTCCTATCTCACTAACTCGCATCCTTTCTTCTTCATCCACTCCACCCCCAATACGCCGATATTCACATCCGTCTATTAGCCTCCTCCTGACATCCCCTATAACAAACCCCTCTTTCTCATCACTTTCCCCTATGTAACCCCCTAAGCAACAGTGCCAGTAAAACTATCTTGCTTTGGGTGTCATGATTAAAAAAAATTTCATGTTTTGAAAGTTGTTTATTTTGTCGTGCTAGACACTTTTTCCTTTTTAAGTCTACCATTCGTGCTTCTTTTATTTTTAAGTCTACCATTCGTCCTCTTTCTATTTTTAAGTCTACCATCCGTCCTCCTTTTATTTTTAAGTCTACCATTCGTCCTTCTTTTATTTTTAAGTCTACCATCCGTCCTCCTTTTATTTTTAAGTCTACCATTCGTCCTCTTTCTATTTATAAGTCTATTATTAGTCCTCCTTTTATCTTTAAGTCTACCATTCGTCCTCTTTCTATTTATAAGTCTACCATTAGTCCTCCTTTTATCTTTAAGTCTACCATTCATCCTCTTTCTATTTCTAAGTCTACCATCCGTCCTCCTTTTATTTTTAAGTCTACCATCCGTCCTCTTTCTATTTTTAAGTCTACCATCCGTCCTCTTTCTATTTTTAAGTCTACTATCCGTCCTCCTTTTATTTTTAAGTCTGCCATCCGTCCTCTTTCTATTTTTAAGTCTACCATCTGTCCTCCATTTATCTTTAAGTCTACCATTCATCCTCTTTCTATTTTTAAGTCTACCATCCGTCCTCCTTTTATCTTTAAGTCTACCATTCGTTCTCCTTTTATTTCTACGTCTACCATCCATACTCCTTTTATCTTTAAGTCTACCATTCGTCCTTCTTTTATTTTTAAGCCTACCATTAGTCCTCCTTTTATTTTGAAGTCTACCATTCGTCCTTTTTTTATTTTTAAGTCTACCATTCGTCCTTCTTTTATTTTTAAGTCTACCATTCGTCCTTCTTTTATTTTTAAGTCTACCATTCGTCCTTCTTTTATTTTTAAGTCTACCATTCGTCCTCGTTCTATTTTTAAGTCTACCATCCGCCCTCCTTTTATTTTTAAGTCTACCATTCTTCCTCTTTCTATTTTTAAGTCTACCATCCGTTCTCCTTTTATTTTTAAGTCTACCATTCGTCCTTCTTTTATTTTTACGTCTACTATCCGTCCTCCTTTTATCTTTAAGTCTACCATTTGTCCGCTTTCTATTTTTAAGTCTACAATTCGTCCTCCTTTTATTTTTAAGTCTTCTATTCGTCCTCTATCTATTTTTAAGTCTACCAATCGCCCTTCTTTTATTTTTACGTCTAACATCCGTCCTCCTTTTATTTCTACGTCTACCATCCATACTCCTTTTATCTTTAAGTCTACCATTCGTCCTTCTTTTATTTTTAAGCCTACCATTAGTCCTCCTTTTATTTTGAAGTCTACCATTCGTCTTCCTTTTGAATGGCACTGATAGATAGATAGATTTTCATCTAAACTACGCAAAAATAAAAATAATACTGACGTCTCATATCTAAGAGATATATTTACTAAAATTAAACAACATACCTTGAAATACTAAAGAATAAATTTATTCAATATAATTGCCACTGGCTTCTACTACGGCTTCCAAAAGACTTTTGAATCTTTTGCACCACTTCTAGACGTCTTAAGGTTGAAATTGTTTAATGCTACCATAATCCTTGCCTTCAGACCTTCATTGCTGATTACTTTAAATGTCGTTTGAGATATTGTATCTTTGACAAAAAAGTAATTATATATGTTAGTTACACGATATTATCGAGGTGATTACAAAAATATGTCTGTTTTATGTTCGATTTCACAATATTTAAAGGAACATTTTTGTTTCCATTTAAGATTCAGAGAAATATTAATCGACAATAAATCTATAATTCAAGAAAATAAAAACAAAATATTCAAATTCTTGAAGCCCTATATATAAAAAAATGCAACTAACACTGTATACGAGGGTCATTCAATAAATAAGGTGAATTATTCAATATAAAGATTCTAATACAGATAGAAGCTTAATTTTTTCTAAATTTTTTCCTTTACTTCTTTTTCAAAGGAATTTAATTTTTTTGCAGATTGAAAAAATCTTTGAGAGTTTTGGAGATTAACAAAGATGGCAGACCAAGAAGCATGCTCCAGGATTGAACAGAGGTCAGTTATCAAGATTTTGGTTGCTGAAGTGTGAAAACCAGTTGAAATTCATAGGAGAATGTCAACTGTGTATGGCGCCACATGTTTCAGCCAAAAATGTCTACAAGGGGCTAATGTTTTTAAAAAAGGACGGTACAGTGTTGAGGATGAAGACAGGCCTGGAAGGCCTACAGAAGTGAGGTCATCTGAGGTGATCGAATCAGTCAATGACCTCATTCAGTCTGATAGAAGGATGACAGTGGATGACATGCAAGGACTTTGAGCCTATCTGTTGAGACAGCACACAAAATTGTCCATGATGACCTTGCCTACTCAAAGGTCAGCATCCGGTGGGTGCCAAAGATGCTTACTGCAAGGCACAAACGGTTCAGTACTATCAACGAGCTTGGCTAGGAACTATTCCCTCATCCCCCTTACAGCCCAGACCTTGCCTCTTCAGACTTTCACCTGTTTGGTCCCTTGAAAGAGTTCACGAGAGGCACAAAGTTTGAAAGTGACGATGAAGTCAAAAGTGCTGTGAGTGATTGGCTGAAATATTGTAGAGAACAAGAAATTAATTAAAATCAACCTTCTTCTTCACTTTTACAAAAACAAAAATCACACTGACGTGTGAAATCCTGGTTTTCCGAAATAGAAAAAGAATTGTCCATGTGCTTAACGAAAACTTCGAAACCAGATTTCACAAGTAGATGCTAAAATGATTTTTGACCAATGGGAGCGACTTGCAAGACTTGATCCAGTGCTAAATTAAAAAATCTATATAAATGACCTCGGCGTCAGTCAAGAGTCACAGATGGGAGCCGAGAGACGAAAGAACTAAAATGTAACCAACTTCACTTCTACTCGGAGATACGGTCGGGTTGCACCTTGTTCTCGTTCTCCTTATCTCTTTAAAAATTACTACTACGCACATTTTGTACGAACTCGCGATACCCTTAACTCAACTTTATCATTGAACACGAACTCTACCCATAATATCTTCATAATGTTTCTAATTGAACATTAATTTCTACAACTTGTGTTATTCCTCCTTTTAATAAATTTCTATTTTAACATTCAAAATGTATATTTTATTATTCCACTCTTCTACACTAATCCACACATTCCAACTGACTACCAACCTTCTGATGTTTTATGTTGAATTATCGTCAGAAGGATTTTCATAATCCTTCTGACGATAATTCAACAAAAAACTTGTAAGCTGTAGGGAGTTCGGTTAAGTCAAAGAAACATTAACCACCACCCTTACCACTTCAACATCAGTCCAAAGATTGTTATGCTGAGGGAATACGGAAGCTTGTGCACAGATGGGAAAAGCGTGTGACACTGCTGGGAGACTACGTTGACAAACAAAGTGAGCTTTTATCTGTATCGAGAAATTCACTTTATTTATTGAATGACCCTCGTAAAAGTCCTTAAACCGAAAAATTCACCTTATTTATTGAATGATCCTCGTAGAAGTTCTTATACCGAAAAATTCACATTATTTATTGAATGACCCTCGTAGAAGTTCTTATACCGAAAAATTCACCTTATTTATTGAATGACCCTCGTAGAAGTCCTTATACCGAAAAATTCACCTTACTTATTGAATGACCCACGTAGAAGTTCTTATACCGAAAAGTTCACCTTATTTATTGAATGACCCTCGTAGAAGTCCATAAACCAAAAAGTTCACCTTATTTATTGAATGACCCTCGTAGAAGTTCTTATACCGAAAAGTTCACCTTATTTATTGAATAACCCTCGTAGAAGTCCTTATACCGAAAAATCCACATTATTTATTGAATGACCCTCGTAGATGTTCTTATACCGAAAAATTCAACTCATTTATTAAATGGCTCTCGTAAAATTAATTTTAACTGTATTAACTGTTTTTAAATGTCAATAACAAAGTGATTTTAAAATATCTAAATTGTATTTTTTCAATTACAATTATAACAGTAGCATTTAAAGCACGTAAATAGTAATTTTTCTTTTAAATTCTACGAATATGATTTTGAATTAACAGACTGCGTTCGACGCGCATACAAGAGATAAGTAACTATCGAATATATTAACTTTTCTTCTTTTATGTGCCATGCCCTTTCAGAACGTAGGCGATCATGGCTTTTTACCTCTCCCTGTCCCTGGTGGCTCTTGGCACTCTTTTTCCTGTTGCACCATGCAACCCTCGTTCCGTCATCCACCTGATGAGGTACTTTAAATATGTTTCCAGCTGCTTTCCCTTATCTATTTTCCCTCTATCTGGCCTGTTCGTAACAGTTTCTCCAAGCCCTCTTTCCTCATTGCATGTCCCAGGAACTTTAGTTGTTTCTTCCTGATGATCAGTATTAATTTCCTTTTCGTCTCCATCCTTTCCAAAACCTCGTCATTGCTCACATACTCAGTCCATGATACCCGCAGCATCCTTCTGTCGAACGACATTTCGGCTGCTTCAAGTTTTTCCTTCATCTTCGAAGATATTGTTCAACATTCACTGCCATATTGAAGAACTGATATTACATAGAAATCCAGTACACTCCTCTTGTGAAAGTTTCTTGTTTCTTAATACTTTGCTCAACTTCTGGAATGCTTCTTTCACCATGTCATTCCGCCTTCGGATAAAGTACTTTAGAAAAAAAGCAATGAGAAACTCTACGGTAACTTTCTTAATGAGTTTAATTATAACACGAGGGAATCAAGTCATGAATTTAACTGCGTTAATATATATACAGTACTGTGCAAAAGTATTAGAACAAGAACTATTTTATCTTTTATGAGGCATATTGACAGTAAATAAACAATTTAATTAAAGTAATTTTATTTGATTTACTCAACAAATGCTTTAACAAGAAAAAATTCTTATTACAAAATAAATTTAATATTTAGTATAATAGCCTTTTGCTTTGATCACAGCCTTCATTCTGTCAGGCATTGACATCACACGCACCTTTAATGTATCTAATGGTATCTCCTACCAAGCAGCTTGTATTTGTTCCTAACGTGTGTCTTGCGAAGTAACATTAGATTTATCAATTCAAGAGGGGGGGAATGAGAAGAAAGTCAGTCATATCCAAGGATAATAGAATAATGAGTAGTTTTATAAAAACCTGTTTAATAGAAAATAGGAATAAATAAATATAACTTCTTTTTAATACATTTCTTTTACACCTAGTTTTAAATAATCAATATTTATTAGCAATTAATTTGGCTTTTCACTCTGTATTTGAATTCCAGCGAGGTTTTTAAGAAAATCACCTCTGTCCTAATACTTTTGCATACTACCGGTAGTGTGCAAAAGTGTTAGGACAGGGGTGATTCTAAACTTTATTTTGATGCCTCATAAAAGATAAAATAGTTCATGTTCTAATGTTTTTGCACAGTACTATATATATATATATAAAAACCATAAGTAATACCCTGTTTGCATTTAGATATTGTCAGTATGGCCGATGGAGTTGTTGATGTCTGGGTAGCGCTCGGTCTCAGTTTTCAAGCCATCACATTGGAGAAATTATTCAAATCTAACCACTAAATGAAGCCAAGCAAAGTTAAGCCTGGTTATTACCATGATGGGTGACTGCTTGAAAATACCAGGTGGTGTAATCTTGGATGTGCAAGTTCTGTAATAGATAATGGCTTGGAATTGGAAATTGGAGTTAAGTAATGTTGAGCCCGGTTAGTATCTATATGGGTGACCACTTCGGAATACCAGATGCTGTCAGCTTGGATGTGCATGTGGTGCAATGGATAATGACTTGAAATTGGAGTTAAGTAATGTTGATCCCGGTCAGTACCTAGATGGGTGGCCATTTGGGAATACTAGGTGCTGAAAGATTGAATGTGATGTTGGTGTAATGGAATTAGAAATTAGTGTTGAGTACTGTCAGTTCCAAGTTCATCTTGTTTCGTTATATTAATTTACGTGCCAATAAACTCTCAAAAGTTATTAATTCACTACTTTTACCCTTAGCTATAAGATAATTAGTAATAATTTTATGATTAAATCTTTATTATCACAAAATATTCTTTCACTCTTAAGATTTTTATGGCTTTAAATAACCTTTCTTCAAGCAGGTGGTTTACTGTTTTCTTCTTCTCTGTTTTTCTTCTTTTTTCTTCCTTTTTATTGTTCGTCTTTTTCGCGATATTTCCTTCTTCTCTGCTTTTCTCTTTTGTTTTCATTCGTTCCATTTCTCATTGTTCTTTCTTTCTTTTTTGTCTTTCTTTTTTTTCTCTGTTTTCTTTCTTCAAACTTTATTCACATCTTTATTTTGTGTTTCATTCATTATTTTCATTCCATTGTCTTCTTCATATTTCTCTTTTCACTCCTTATACTAAACTGGGGTTGATTCTGGGTATGACAAAAAACTACATTTGGCAGCAAGGCTTTAGACTGGAGATTGAGTGGCGCTTGTAACCAACTTTTAATTGAAGTTTCTCCCCAGGTCTAGCCTGATTCAGCCTGGTTATACTTGTTATGGTCCCAGCTATGGCCAAATAGTTTACCCCCAAAATAGAGTGAGCATACTAAGAAATTATAAAGATAGATTCTTATAGTAAACATTTAAGCAATGCTTTTTGGGACAAAATATTACCAGTAATACATTTATGAACAAGAAAAATTTAACCAACAGTACATGTTTGAAGGAAAAATACTTCCAGCATAACGTTTTTGAAGGAAGAAAAAATTACCAGCAATACATTTTTGAAAGAAATTTCATATATATATCAGCTATACATCTGACTCTTGACATTACCTTCTTTACAAAAATATATCAACAAAACCTGATCTACAAACGGATTTCTTACGTAGAATATATATTCTATTCATAAAAATCTCTTATAAAAAACTTATCGCCATTAAATGACCCATTGAAGTTGATATGCTATAAAACAAAATAAATCCAACCAAACTAAAGAGAGACAAGTTAATGAATAAGAAAGAAAGAAAGAAAGAAAATAAGTAATAAATAACGAAAAAAGAAAGAAAAAAGAAAGAAGAGATTAAGAAGCAAAGTCTGAATATATATTTTATAGTAAAAATAACGGCAATACATTTTTAAAAAAACAAAACATTATCAGCATTACATTTATGAAAAAAATCTTACATACCAGCAAAACATTTGACTCTCGACAAAACCCTCATTACAAAAATATGTAAATTAAACCTGATCTTCAAACTGATTTATTACAAAGAATGCACATTCTATTCATACAAAGCTATCCCCAAAAAAGTCTCTCGGCATTAAATAACCCATTGAGGTTGATATACCGGAAAACGAAATAAAGTAAAATCCGACCTACAAACAGATTTCTTACAAAAAATACATATTCTGTTTATACGAAGCTATTCTAAAATTCTTCTAGGCATTAAATAACTTTTATAGAAAAATATACATTTTTGACAGAAAAATATTACCAATAATACATTTTTGAAGAAAAAAATTATTACCATAACATATTTTTGGAGGTAAAAATTATTCTTATCAAAACATTTTTTAATATAAACTAAAAGACATTTTCAGTTTAAAATAAAGAAGAATAAAAATAAAATATTTTAATTAAAATATGACTAAATCAACCGAACATTATAAAACAAACCTTAAACCCCCACCTTTTTGGCATTAAATAACCCACAGAGGTGTTGATATACCGTTAAACAAAAGCCAAACTCAAACTCTGACTAAATCAACCTTCTCACTATAACCGAACATTAAAAAATACCTTAAAACCCCACCTTTTTGGCATTAAAAAACCCACGGAGGTTGATATGCCGTTAAACAAAACACAAACTCAAACTCTGACTAAATCAACCTTCTCACTATAACTGAATATTAAAAAAATACCTTAAAACTCCACCTTTTTGGCATTAAATAACCCACAGAGGTGTTGATATGCTGTTAAAAAAACTCAAACTGATACTCAAACTAAAGACTGACAAGTTGATAAACAAATAAACAAATAAGAAATAAAGAAAGAAAGAAAGAAGAGATTAAGAATTATGAAGATATATTTTATAGTAAAAATAACAATACATTTTTGAAAAATAAAACATTATCAGCAAGACATTTTTTGGAAAAAATTTTACATACCAGCAAAATATTTGACTATCGACAAAACCCTCTTTACAAAAATACGTCAATGAAACCTGATCTTCAAACTGATTTATTACAAAGAATGCACATTCTATTCATACGAATCTATTGTATAAATTTTGTCGGCATTAAATAATCCATTGATAGTTCTATGTCGTTACACCAAACAAACCAAACTTCATTATATCTCCTGTCTCGCTTTCTTCTGTTGCTTTTTTCTGTCATTCCTCCTTTTTATTCCTTTCTCTTGCCTTTTCGCGTCTGTCTCTTTCTTTTTGCCTGACATTTTCCATGTTCCTCCTCCTCCTGATCATTGTTCTTTCGTTTTACTCTTTTTACGTTTGCACCTCTTTCTGGATTCACCAGTCATGTGACTTCTCTCCAAGAATCGCTTTGTGCAGTGATTGATCAATGAGAATTTATGAAGCGTGCTGCATTGTTCGAGAACGTGCACTTTTGATTTCTTCGTATTCCGATTGGCCTCAAACTTCCCGTACTAGGTCGCTCATCTTCGATACAATTTATAGAGAGTGCTACGGTCAAATAAGTCTATATATTAAACTTTGCCCTCGTTGCTGAACCAGGTTTTGAAATTTCGAAATTTCCATCAACCAACGTCTGTATAAGAATCAATAAATCTGAAGGTAGTGCTTAGAAAAATTTCTTGCCCGACAAAATACATATATTTAACCAGGCTGTGATGAAAAATTCAGATCAAAATTAATCTAATTACGTATTAGGCTTATTGTCAAACGTGTTGATTCAGGTCGTTCGGGGTTCCAATGTAATATGTGAATTGGTTGGTTAATATGCATGATAGATAGTAGTTTTATATCAGATGTATGAATTTCCTGATTGAAATTAAATTTTCCTGTTAGAGAAATCATACATCATGATATTGGTTGGATCTATTATTGTTATCACTGTTGATAATGATCTGTTTAAGTCACAATAAACCTATATTTTGCAATATTATTTCTTTGCTTACATTAGTGATTAATGTGAATCAGATAAATTCAATGGTAAATAGCAAGTTTATCCTTGGTCTCACACTCTCAGCAGGCCTCAAGTGGAAACTATATCAAATCCATTGCTAAATCCGCTGCTATAAAAGTCGGTTCTCTGTGCAGGGCCCGGAAGTTTTTCCAGTTTGAATCTATCCTGCACATATATAAATCTACCATCCACCCGTGTATTGAATACTGCTGCCACATCTGGTCAGATGCCCCTGCCATTCTCCTCGAGGTTCTTGACAAAATACAACGGAGAATCTGTAATGTGATCGATACCGACTTGGCAGCCCGCCTGCAGCCACTCTCCCACCGGAATGACGTGGCTTCCATGTGCCTCTCCTATAAATACTTTCAGAGCTTCTGCTCCGATGAACTTAGATCATTGGTGCCTCCTAGGTATGAATTTGCACGAGATACTATATTAGAAACTAGATCCCCCTCTTTTACAGTAAAACATAAGATATAACCTCAATTTCTACTCCAACAGCTTCTTTTCTCGCACTTCCCGCCTGTAGAATTCCCTTCCATACACTTGCTTCCCCTTCAGCTACAATCTCCAGGAGTTTAAATGTAAGATCAGTAGACACCTCCTAATATACTAACTCGCATCCATTCTCTCAAACACTCTTCCCATCTACCCAACCCTCATCCTCGGTATCCTTACCCGTCTATCACCCTGCCTTTCTCATCACTTTCCCCCTATGAAACCCTCTGCGCAATAGTGGCAGTGGAATGCCTTGCTTGTAATGAAATGATTAAAAAAATATATCATAAAAGAGAAGATTATTATCTGTTCATCACATACTGTCTGCGGCTTGCTGGATGTGACGATATTCTACATTCGGCAGCAAGTTCTCTGACTGGGAGATTCGATGTTTTGAGAACCGTGGAATCTCCATTTAACTGCTGTTGTTCCCAGATCAATCCTAACCCGGGGTAGTAGCATCTGTTAGGATCAAATCTATGGGCAAATATAAATCCCTGTTGTGGAGCTGCTTTCGCACTGAAAGTTATAATTGTGCTATGCCGTTTGCTAATCGAATTAACGCACCAAAATTGTTAGGAACTTGTTAATCTTCCACTGAAAGCTGACTCCTTAGTATTCGGCTACCTGCCGACTAATATCAACTGCCTAGTAGTTCTACTGAACTCCAATAGAACTCTAAAGAACTCCTATGAACCTCTCAAGAACTTCTCCCGTTAACTTCCTGTTAACACTTATTAATATAGGAAGGAGAGTTCATTATCTGAGGAATAAGTTTGTTTTTCCATAACAAACCCCTAAACAAAAATCAAAACACGAATAAACTACAACAAGTAAGATTTATAGTAAAAATAGCCATATAGGTCTTTGAACAAAAATGACCAGCAAAATGAACAAATAAAACTAGCATTAAGTATCTGGCGTTGCAAGAGATGGGAAGAGTAAGAATTCTTATGTGCGATTTTCGCTTTGGTATTTGTAAGAGAAGTGAAGCACTATGCTGAAGAGGAATATTTGGTAGTGCCTATTTGTAGCACTGAAAGGGGCAACTTCAGTCAACGCACTAGAATAAAATGGGGCTGTGAAAATGTTGGGCGTTTGCTTCTTGGTCGGCTGCGCACAATGAATGTCCGTTTGAATTAATTTGCAAGGGGTGTGTAAGTTTTGAAACAAATCAAATGTGGAATTGTATAACAATAGAAATCAGTGGGGATACACACATAGACACACGCACAAACTGATACACATCCACATCTTCAGTTTATATATGCATATATATTTGAGGTATATATATATATATATATATATATATATATATATATATATATAGTCCTTCATCTCTAAACGCACATTAAAGGTGGTATTAAATGGGCATGCCTCCCAAAACTACCATAGGAACGCGGGCATCCCTCAAGGTTCTATCCTAGGTTCCACGCTATTTCTGATCTACATTAATGATCTCCCCGACACCATTAGATCCCAAGTTGGCATGTATGCCGACGACACAACAATCTACTCCCGCATCGATCAGAAACCAGGTCTGGACGACAAAGTGAACCTCCCTGCCGCACTTGAAAGGGACCTCCAATCCGTAGTGACCTGGGGTAGGAAATGGTTGGTAAATTTCAATGCCTCCAAAACAAAGCTGTTATCAACTAACCACCATAGACAATCGCATCTACCTCCCATTAGCATGGGACAGGCTAGCCTCCCAGAGAGTAAAATACTACGCCTCCTTGGCCTTACACTCTCGCCGGACCTCAAATGGAATGACTATATTGAATCCATTGCCAAATCTGCTGCTATGAAAGTCGGCTCTCTGTGCAGGGCCCGGAAATTTTTCCCACCTGAATCTATTCTGCACATATACAAATCTACTATCCGCCCGTGTATTGAATATTGCTGCCATATCTGGTCGGGTGCCCCTGCTGCTCTCCTTGGGCTTCTTGACAAAATACAAAGGAGGATCTGTAACGTGGTTGATACTGACTTGGCAGACCGGCTGCAGCCGCTCTCACACCGGCGTGATGTAGCTTCCCTGTGCCTCTTCTACAAGTACTTTCATGGCTTCTGCTCCGATGAGCTTAGATCACTGGTGCCGCCTAAGCACGAATTTACACGAGATACTAGATTAGCAACTAGGTCCCACCCTTTTACAGTTAAACAAATAAGATGTAACCGTAAATTCTACTCCAACAGCTTCTTTTCTCGCGCTTCCCGCCTGTGGAACTCCCTTCCACAAGTCTGCTTTCCCGACAGTTACAATCTCCAGGTGTTTAAATGTAGGGTCAATAGACACCTCCTATCACACTAACTCCCAACTATTCTCACAACACTCTCATCTACCCAACCCTCATTCTCGGTATCCTCAACCGCCTATCACCCACCCTCTGTTATTTCCTATATTTAACCAGCCTTTCTCCACTCTACGTAGCCCCCTGCACTGTAGTGGCAGTGACATGCCTTGCTCGGGGTGAAACGCTTATAAAAAAAAAAAAAATATATATATATATATAAGTAGGAGCTTGAAGAAAAATCAAAAAGATTCCTATTAATATTAATAAATATTATATTAAAACTGATCCAGCCAAAGAGCTCAATGTAATTAAATTTATTTATTTAAGGACCCAGAGTCATTATTTATTTTATATATATATATATAATCGTTTAACCCTAGAAAGGCGGTACCGAGACTGATGCGCAGGAGGCTACATAAGAGAATAAAAGTTTAGGCATGGGGCGAGGGAAGAGAAAGACGAACCAGTTACAGGGAGCTTCAGGAAAAGGGCTATAGAAGGATATGAACACAGAAGTGAAGACAATTGCGAAGGTAGAGAGAAAAGAAAAGAACAAGATACACGGTGGGGATATCGAACGGGCTGGAGTTAAGTGGATAAGAGATGGGAATTGACATTGCATTTAAATTCCTGGAGGTTGTAGCCGTCAGGAAATCAAGTATATGGAAAGGAGTTCTACCGGCTCGAAGTGCAAGAAAAGAAACTGAGGGAGTAGGATTGTCGTCTGCATTTGGTTGATCTAACTGTAAAAGGGTGGCAACTTGTTGCCAGTCTGGTTGCACGAGTAAAGTCTTGAGTGGGAGGCACTAGTGAATTAAGTTCGTCAGACCAGAAAGATGAGCAGTTCTAAGCATCGTATTTTGGCTTTAATTTCAGGTGAAAACCATGCAAAAATTCTCCAATATTTGGATAATTTTTTTATTAAATTGGTTTTAACCTTTCGGCTCACATGAGCCATCTTCAGAGAGTTTACAAGGACGTTAACATAAAAATATCCACCATCAAAGACGATATTATCTTGTGTTGCTATAAAACTTTGCTAAGCAACGATAACAGTTACCAAATAGCAAACGAGGTTTGTTAATTAGTAGTGCGGTTCTATGACGTCACACCGCGTGAGAGCTCGAAATATTAACAGAACCATATATTTAAATGCAATGTAATAGGTTCTGACGAAATTTAAATGTGATTTTATTAAATGTGAGCCGAAAGCTTAGAACCAACATAATAAAACATTATCCAAATGTTAGAGAATTTTTGTCTTTATTTTCACCTGAAATTAAAGCCAAAATACGATGTTTAGAATGATTAAACATAATAGACATTCATTGTCTTTTATATTTAGCAGTATATGTTTAGAAAATTATCTGCTGCCTGGATACACTAAATATATATATATATAAATATACATATTCCTTTCCTCGACATATTGATAAACATAAAAAATAACAAATTTGCCATTTCACTATACAAAAAACTACCAGCATAAGTTCATGCACACTTAACTACAAGAGCGAATGACCATATTACTACAAAATAGCAATTATAAAAATCTAATACACCATGCAGAAACTAATTCATCCACAAAATAGATTTTCTACAGTGAACTAAAGAATATAAAACAAACACTTATTAACAATAGCTTCCCAAACTATATAGTTAAAGAACAAATAAAATGCTTTCTTAAAAGTCTCAATACTAAGCAGGTGAAGCACAATGCTGCCTCAAGCATATTAATCTCCTATATCGCAATCAAATGCATACTAACTATAAACAAGATGAAAATATACTAAAAGAATTAAAATACCAATATACCTACAAGAGATCCTAGCCAAAAAATTAAGTTAATCGTATACTACTCTAAATCCAGTATATCCAACTCACTCATTCGCAACGACTCTTCTTCCCCGGTTAACGATTTGAAAAAAAAAACAACGTAGTCTACAAATTCAAGTGCCCGTTGGGAGATTGTATCTCCAACGGATTAAACAATATTTATGTTGGCCACACTACAAACTCACTCTCACGACGCTTGACACTACAGTTAAACGACAATTCCAACATCATTAGACATCTAAAACAACATACCAGGCCACATACACAATTCCGTGAAATTCTCGTTGAAAACACAACCATACTTAAACACGAAAACAATAAACAAAAACTAAAAATACTCGAAACCATATACATAAAACAGCTGAAACCTAACCTGAACAAAATTAACTACGAAATCTCGACACACATTCTTAAATACTTATAATAGATAACAGAATCGATTGGTTATATCAATGACTTTCCATACTTAATACTTCTCGCCCCCACTCTCGTGTGGTCATGTGAGACGCCACAAGCTGTAGTGCGATTTTCGCTTCCAGCATGCACGCATATGTTCGACAATCCTCCAAACAAACAAAATAGACAACTACTACTATCGTTCGTCCGCGAACCACCCGTTACAACCAACACTATTTTCATCTTTGATAATAGCTGATGTAAGCCGAAAGCTCAGAAAGGATTAAATAAAAACATGTATCAATATTGAGATTTTCTTTCCTCTTTCAACGATAATGCTATTAAGCTTATCAGACGATATGAAAAAAAATTACATAAAATAAATAGACAAAACTTGTTTATATTATTTAATGAAACATACATTAATATATATATATATATTAGTCATCCACATGCAAGCCTGTTTCGCTGTATCACAGCTCACCAGTGTGACTAGACACGTCCACTTGCTTCTGGCCGGGATCGAAACTCGACCGATTTGGTGTCAGTCGGAGTCACTACCACCTAAGCCATCGACCCATGGAATCAGGGAAAGGAAATGCTAACGTGTTGTATATAAACAGTGTATACATACGCCAATCACCGAAAGAACGCAATTCATTTTTGAAGAGTCACGCATAGAGTAGAAGTGGAAACTGTTTTTAAAATGTTCTTCTCCAGAGAGCTCAATCATAATATATATATAATTCAAGTAGTAGTAGGATTTGATCAATTATTAAGTAAATCAAAGTCTACCATATATATATATGGGTAAAAAACAATCGGATGTTTAACCGTACTGATGAGCTGCGATACAGCGAAACAGATCTGTCTGCGGATGATTATTTACGTTCTCACACCCTGATTGAACACTCTGGAAGAATGGTAGACTTTGAAAAAACAGTAGCTACTTTAGCATCTACGCATCGCTCATTCAGTAATCCTGGGTAAAAAGCAATCGGATGTCTAACCGTACTAATGAGCTGTGATACAGCGAAACACATCTGTCTGCGGATGACCATATATATATATATATATATATATATATATATATATATATAGTGTTTTGTAATAAGGTTATATAACAGGTAGGTTTTTTACCTGCTGTTCATGCATTTACTTTTATAAAGAGTGCTCGATACAACGTAGAGCATTACAATTACAATATATATATATATATATATATATATATATATATATATATATATATATACACTGTATTTATAACTCTATTATAATCGTTAACCTGAGTCCTTTCTTTTTTGTTCTGAAGAAGTTTGAATAAACTTCAAACGGTATTCTAAACATTTCAGACAATTATAGTCATTTTTTTCTGGTCAAAACTTTCTTAGACTTTTCTCTTAAAGTTTTAATACAGAAAAATTAAGGATAGTCGGCAGAAATTTTAAGCTTTAAATCTTCAGGCTTGAGTTCTTTCACTCGTTAACCGTATTAAACAGCTGAACTACAATTGGCTAAAAATCTATTAAAGTCTACTTATATCTTTTTTAATATACAACCTACACCTGCAGACATTAAATACGGGAGATAACTCTTGTAATTTTGAAACAGTTGTTCTTCATGTAAAGTAACTGTGTCGAACCCAGCGTTAAAAAAATACTTGAAAATAAGAAATTAAAACAAAATTAAACTGAAGAACGACGCATAATTTCTTCTTCTTTGCAGCGTGGAATACTATATTTAGAACGGGTGTATGAGTTTTGAAACAAACCGGATGAAACATGGGGAGGAGTATGTTTATAAAAATCAGTGAGGATACACATGGACACAAACACGCTGATAAACATCTTTACTTTCATTTATATACATGATCATGCAATACATTTTATAGAAAATTTATCTAACAATATATTTTTATAGAAAATGATAAAAACATTTCGTAGCAAAATGATCTAACAATATATTTTTATAGAAAATGATAAAAAAATTTCGTAGCAAAATGATCTAACAATGTATTTTTATAGGAAATGACCAACATTACCTTTTATAGCAAAATGATCTAACAATGTATTTTTATAGAAAATGACTAAAATTACATTTTATAGCAAAATGATCTAAAAAAATATATTTATAGAAAATGACCAACATTACCTTTTATAGCAAAATGATCTAACAATGTATTTTTATAGAAAATGACCAAAATTACATTTTATAGCAAAATGATCTAACAATATATTTTTATAGAAAATGACCAAAATTACATTTTATAGCAAAATGATCGAAGAATATATTTTTATAGAAAATGACCAACATTACCTTTTATTGCAAAATGATCTAACAATATATTTTTATAGAAATGAGCAAAATTACAATTTATAGCAAAATAACCAAGCAATATATTTTTATAGAAAATAACCAAAGTTACATTTTATAACAAAATGATCCGACAATATATTTTTATAGAAAATGACCAAAATTACATTTTATTGCAAAATGATCTAACAATATATTTTTATAGAAATGACAAAAATACATTTTATAGCAAAATGATCGAAGAATATATTTTTATAGAAAATGAACAAAATTACATTTTATAGCAAAATGATCTAACAATATATTTTTATAGAAAATGACCAAAATTACATTTTATATCAAAATGACCAAACAATATATTTTTAGAGAAAATGACAAAAATTACATTTCATAGCAAAATGATCTAACAATGTATTTTTATAGAAAATGACAAAAATACATTTTATAGCAAAATGATCTGGTAATATATTTTCATAATAAATGGCCAAAATTAGATTTTATACAAAAGAATGATCTAACAATATTTTCTACAGCGGCCAAAATTACATTTTTAGCAAAATGATCTAAGAATACATTTTTTAAGTGACAAAAATAAATTTTATAATAAAACAAATACAATATATTTTTTATAGAAAATGGCCAAAAATACATTTATGACAAAATAAGTCAGAGAATATATTTTTATAGAAAATGACAAAATTACATTTATAGCAAAATGATCTAACAATATATTTTTAGAAAATGACCAAAATTACATTTTATAACCAAAATGATCTCACAATATATTTTATAGAAAATGACAAAAAATACATTTACACCTTAAAGTGATATAGGAAAATATTTTTCTAGAAAATGACCAAAAAGTATTTTATACCAAATGATCTAAGAATATATTTTTATAGCAAATGACAAGAATTACATTTATATGAAATGATCTAACAATATATTTTTATGAAAAATGACCAAAAATTACTTTATAGCAAAATGATCCAACAATATATTTATTGAAAATGGTAAAATTATATTTTCATAAATGACTATGAATATTTTATATATGACTATTCAAAATTACATTCTATGTAAAATAGATACAAGAATATATTTTTATAGCAAATAATAAAAAATAAATTTTATAATAAAATAATACAACATATTTTTATAAAAAATGACCAAAATTACATTTTAGCAAATGATCTAAGAATACATTTTTGTAAAAATAATAAAAATACATTTATAATAAAATAATCTGCAATATTTTTATAGAAAATGACAAAAAATACATTTTATAGCAAAAATGATGAAAGAATATATTTTATAGAAAATGAACAAAATTACATTTTTATGCAAATATAAATTAACAATATATTTTTAGAAATGACTGAAATTACATTTTACTAGCAAAATGATCTCACAATATACACATGAAAATGACAAAAATACCATTTATAACAAAATGATATAGAATATTTTTCTAGAAAATGACAAAAAATAACTACATTTATACCAAATGATCTAAGAATATATTTTCATAAATGACCAAAATTACATTTGTAACAAATGATCTAACAGCTATTTTTATAGAAAATGACTAAAATTACTTTTTACAACAAAATGATCAACAAATATACCTTTGAAAAGCTAATAAAATTATATTTTGTAAAATAAACCTAAAATTTCTATTTTTACTAGCAAGTAATGAAATAAAACATATAGCAAAATGATCAAGAATATATTTTTATAGCAGAAATGACAAGAAAATAAATTTTATAATAAAATAATATTTTAATATATTTTTATAAAAAGTATTTAATTACATTTTACTGTAAATGATCGAAGAATATATTTTTATAGAAAATGACAAAATTATTTATAGCAAATGTTTTCTAACATCTTTTTATAGGTAAGATGGCTAAAATTACATTTTAGCAAAATGATCGAAGAATATATTTTACTGAAAAATGACAATTACATTTTATAACAAAATGTTCAACAATATATTTACATATGAGTAGATGACTAAATTACATTTTATGTAATAGAAATGATCGAAGATATATTTTTATAGAAAATGACAAAATTCTATTTTTATGTAAATGATTTCTAACTGACCTGTTTTTATAGGTAGATTACCAAAATTACATTTTATAGCAAAATGATCGAAGAATATATTTTTATAGAAAATGATAAAATACATTTTATAGCAAAATGTTCTAACAATATATTTTTATAGGTAGATGACCAAAATTACATTTTATAGCAAAATGATCGAAGAATATATTTTTATAGAAAATGACAAAATTACATTTTATAGCAAAATGTTCTAACAATATATTTTTATAGGTAGATGACCAAAATTACATTTTATAGCAAAATGATCGAAGAATATATTTTTATAGAAAATGACAAAATTACATTTTATAGCAAAATGTTCTAACAATATATTTTTATAGGTAGATGACCAAAATTACATTTTATAGCAAAATGATCGAAGAATATATTTTTATAGAAAATGACAAAATTACATTTTATAGCAAAATGTTCTAACAATATATTTTTATAGAAAATGACCAAAATTACATTTTATAGCAAAATGATCGAAGAATATATTTTTATAAAAAATGACAAAATTACATTTTATAGCAAAATGTTCTAACAATATATTTTTATAGGTAGATGACCAAAATTACATTTTATAGCAAAATGATCGAAGAATATATTTTTATAGAAAATGACAAAATTACATTTTATAGCAAAATGTTCTAACAATATATTTTTATAAGTAGATGACCAAAATTACATTTTATAGCAAAATGATCGAAGAATATATTTTTATAGAAAATGACCAAAATTGCATTTTATAGCAAAATGATCTAACAATATATTTTTATAGAAAATGACCAAAATTACATTTTATAGCAAAATAACCAAACAATATATTTTTATAAGAAATGACAAAACAACATAATTTTTTGCAAATATTACAATGGACACAACGCTAAAAACTGTAAAAATTCATTTTCATAAAATCTTTACCAAGAATACGTTTTATCATCTGCAAACTTCATATCTAAAAATATATGTTTATCCTGAAAGTATAAAATTGTCTACAAACACCAGTAGCTGAAGGCATAATTTTTTGATTTCATGGTTAAATAACCCATATAAGTGTTGATATGCCGCTAAAAAATTAAACCAACGAAACCAACCAGTGTATTTGTGTGAACTTCAATTTGCATTTATAATGGACAAACGTATCTGTTTTGTTCGTAGACGAAGGTAATGTGCGTGTGTTAATTGATGTATACGTAAACAAACGCACAATTTGAATTTCGAGTGATAGGGAAAATACGTTCTTATCCCTCTCGGTCTAGATTCGACACATACTCTATACTGAGAAAACATCATAATCATCCTTCGACTAACCAATAGCGGACAATCCCATACATAGGCTGTTCTGGAAGTGGCATCACAAATGGAACGAGAATGATATACGCCAGTGATCAAAATAAAGGGTTCGGTTTGAAATTTCTATCACCTGAAGAAGCCCGGATCGTACAACGGCCGAAACGTCGTACAAATAGCAACAAAGATGAGGACAATAATCCGAATAATTTAAATAGTGTATGTAATCGATCCCGACCTAGCAGCCAAGATACAGTCACATTCTCACCGGCTCAATGTGGCTTCTCTGTGTCTCTTCTACAGGTACTTTCAAGGCTTTTGCTTCGATGAACATAGCTCTCTGTTTCCTCCTATGCATGAATTTCCTCGAGCTACCAGATTAGCAACTAGGTCCCACCCTTATACTGTGAAACCAATAAAATGTAAACGAAATTCTACTCCCACAGCTTCTTTTCTAGCACTTCCCGCCTGTGAAATTCTCATCCGTTTACTTGCTTTCTCGACAGCTACAATCTCCAATAACTTAAATGTAAAGTCAATAATCATCTATCTTGCTAACTTACATCCTCTCTCTCTCTCTCTCTCTCTCTCTCTCTCTCTTATGCTCCTTTCTCCGTCTACTCCACTCTCACTATGTTAACCCTTCTCTTACCCACTTCCTGACACCCCCATAACCTGTCACTCTTTCTCATAACCTTCCTCCTATGTAAACCCCTGCTTGTTTGGAGCGATATTCCACTCTCATCAGTATTCTCATCTTTCAATTACTCACTTCCTGACACAACTCATAACCTGTCACTCTTTCTTATAACTTTCCTCCTATGTAACCCCTGCGCACCAGTGGCAATAGACTGCCTTGTTTGGGGCAATACTCTACTCTCATGTTTGTTTATTTGTTTTTGAGGCTTAACGACCTATCAATCCTTATGGGATCATTTAAGGTCATAACCAGTGATTTTGGGTAAGGTTATTTTATTTTTACAACGTTTTTCTTTTCACGATTCATTGGGATTTGTTTTTAAGAGCAGGGTCCCCAAGTCCTACCCTTGTTATTCAACTGGAGGGAAGGGACGGATTAATACCTTTCCCAATGGTACCAGTGCTGAAGTGAATGCAGGGTATTCAACTGGAATTCGAACTCGGCTCACCGATTTCTCTTTCCGAGCCGATATCCACTGCACCACAACGCACATCCGTCACTATACGCTTACAGCAGCTGGTATTCCCAAGCGGTCACCTATCTAAGTACTGACTAGGCTCCACGTTGCTTAACTTCGGTGATCGAGCGAGAACCGGTGTATTCAACGTGATAGGCCGTAAGCCTCTACTCTCATCAGTATTCTTATCCTTCTCTTACCCATTTCCTGACACCCCCATAACCTGTCACTTTTTCTCATAACTTTCCTCCTATGTAACCCCCTGCATACTGTTGGACGTTTTGGTATTTATGTATACTGTGAATACCCCCATGAGCCAATCAATTTTATAGTTCACCAGTAGAAGGCTTAACCAATGAGGAAGCTCAAAATATTCAATGCAATGTGTACAAAAGGCGGCCATATTTTCCCGAGTATTGGAGATGAAATTTGATTCTGGAGAGTGTCTGATTCTCGGGTGATTATCGTTGACACTGTTTCATTGAACAGATTACGTTCGGAGAGGATAATCTATATCCATATACTATGACGGATATAGTCAAAAGATACCAATTGGATACTTTATATTACCTTCTGTCCCTTACTATGTGACCATCATGGACTGTTTTTACTATATAATACTAGCAGTATAGTCCGGCGTTGCCAGGGTGCACTGAAAGCTTTACAACTAATCCATGGTCCTGTAGCTCAGACTCAACCTAAAAATATTTGGTGAAGCTTGGAGTGAATCGGATAAAAATTGTGAATTTGCATAAAGCACATACAGACAGATAAACAGACAGGTTCACAAATATATTGCCTTTTATATATATATATATATATATATATATATATATATATATATATATATATTATCGATTTTCTGCACTTTTGTAAGAACTGCGACCTTGAAACTTCTAAATATCGTTTCTGATGTCTTTGTCTATGAGTGTATCAAATTTGATTAAAATCGGACCACTCCTTCTATAACCCGAATTTTTCGATTATCGATTTTCTATATTTATCTGGGATACCTCGACACAAAACCTAGCTAAGAACATTTACTGACGCTTATAGTACAACTGTGTAAATTTTCAAGAAAATTGGTTCAGCCGTTTCGGAGTCTATAGGTAACGGACACACACACACACTGACAAAATTCCATTTATAAATAAGTTTAGATAGATACATTTGGGTTATTGATTCTCTATTTAAAATAATCCCTGCTCTTTATCCATAAATTATGGCGAATTTTACCAACACGTACTAGTGGCAATAGACTGCCTTGCTTGGGGGATACTCTACTCTCATCAGTATTCTCATCCTTCTCTTATTCACTTTCTGGCACACTCTAAAACCTGTCACTCATTCTCATAACTTTCCACCGATGTAACCCCCTGCGCACCAATAGCAAATAGACTGACTTGCTTAGAGCGATATGATTATAAAAAAAATGTTGTGACTATTATCGATCTACTTCTACGTGCAGTGTCGCTTCATAATATGAGCAACCATGTTTAACGAAATCTTTCTTTCATTTGTATCTTATATTAAGTTTTGTATTTTTCTATTCGTTCTAATCTGTATATTATTTTTAATCATTTCACTCCAAGGAAGACATTCCACTGCCACTATTGCGCATGGGGCTACATAGGGGAAGGTAAAGAGAAAGAGTGGTTAGATATAGGAAATGTCAGAAGGAAGGTGATAGATGGGTAAGGATACTGAGGATGAGGGTTGGGTAGATGGGAAGAGTGTTTTAAAGAATGGGAGCGAGTCAGTGTGTTAGGAGGTGTCTATTGACCTTAGATTTAAACTTCTGGAGATTGTAGCCGTCGGGGAAGCAATCATGTGGACGGGAATTCCACAATCGGGAAATGCGAGAAAAGAAGCTGTTGGAGTAGAAGTTGTGGTTGCATTTTATCGGTTTCACTGTAAAAGGGTGGGATCTAGTTGCTAATCTAGTATCTCGTGCAAATTCGTACCTAGGGGCACCAGTGATCTAAGGTCATCGAAGCAGAAGCCGTGAAAGTATTTATAGAAGAGACACAGGGAAGCCACGTCGCGCCGGTGAGAGAGATAGCAGGCGGTCTGCCAACTCGGTATCGATCACATTACAGACCCTCCGCTAACGATTTACAAGAAGCTAATTTTATTTTCTGCTTTTTTCAGTTACTCATGTCTTTAGTAGATCCTTAGACTTACCAATTCTTCAAGCCTTCATTTCTTATTATACCCTAGAAATTTCAACTGTTTTTTCTGATTCTATGTAGAAGTGTTTATTTTATTTACATTTTCCTTCAAACTCTATCGTTTCTCACATGTCTAGAAACATGTGTTATGAGAATCGTTCGATAAAACCACATTTCTGTTGTTTAAATTCTCTTCATTATCTGTACCCAGCATTTGCTGCCATATTAAATGATCGAACTCTCTCTTTTTGATTTAAAAAAAAATTCCTCTTTCTTAATACATTTATGTGGTTTTTGGCTTTTATCCTTGTTTCTGGGTACTTTACAGTCAGTTTTCACTATTCCAGTGGGCCCTCGGATTGGCAGGCTTCAACTAATCCACAACCGGAACCTCTCAATGTCACCACTATGACCTCGGTCTACCGACTTCCAGCTCCTACCAACTATTCTTCCCCCTTACCCACAAAGATAACCTCCGCTCACATCCTCTGTACTAGCAATATAAAGAATTTTATATCAGCTATTCTTATCTTCTGTTCTTTTCTTTTTACTGCTTCACTGGCGTTATTTGTTTTGTTTGTTTACTCATGCTATCATAACAATAGCAATCTTCTAATGCGTAGTGTTATTTAAATACATCATCTAATCGTTAAATATTCCTTACGGAAAAATTAGTTTTTGCGGTTGACTGGAGAATGGTTCCGGTTGACTAGAGAATTGTTCTTCCGGTAAACTGGAGAATTGATCTGAAAATAGAAAGATCAATAAGCATAGTGACCTTGTCAGTCAGTTGTTGAAGATGTGAAACACGAATGTGATAGCAATTATTCGGACGTTGAGAAAAAGTCGTGAAGAGCTTAGGAAGAAGTGACGGCGAACTTGAAATTTGGCGAAGAGTTAGTAACATTCGAAACGGCAGGGTTACTAAAAACAGTTAGAATATTAAGAAGTATGCTGGAAAATTGTCTGTCACTTAATCCCCAATAACCGTCTTAGCTTTCACTATCCATCTGAACATTCACTACGTGAGTTTGATAATATAAGAATTTTTTTTTACTTTAATAAAAATTAATGGATATATTTCAAAGTTGACGTGACTATTTTTTTTATATTATTAACCGAACGGAAGACAGGTGTTGTCTTCGAAAAATTATTAAAAACTATTAAAATCTAAAAAATATTTTATTTGTATTTTTATACTTACATTTCATTTCTTTTATATTTATCTTTAACCTAAAAAATTGTGGTGATAACAACCGAGCAAAAGCGAGGGACCGGATGTTTGCATTCTCACGATCAAAAAGCCAATGACCAAAAGTCGTCGGTGCGCACCCCGGCTTCGCGCAGATGTTCCGGTTGAAAACTAAAAATTAATTGAATATTAAATTCCAGTTCGCAAGCCTACGAGAATTTTATTTATCGGCCAATGGGAAGCCCAGAATCATTCCGGATGTGAATTCCCAAATGATCTACTGCGATTCAAAAAGTCGAAATAAAAAGCCGATACAGAAAGCATCACCCGACACATCGACGCAGACACCCAGACAGACTCAAGAGAGACGAGAGTAATTAGTATCTCCCTTGACTAAGTGAAGTAGCTTACGATGCTCGTTGCCTTCACCTCCTTTTTCCTTCGTCCCTGCCTCAAAACTACTTACTGACCAAAGGAGTGGATATATCAAAGACATTCCTTACCTGCAACGCTTCCACATACCTAAGTATTAATTTTCTTTTCAGCATTTTATTGCCATGAACATTTTAACGTCCGTTGGACCCATATTCAAAGGATTACTTTAATTGTAAAAACCTTAATTGATATGTGTATATATAAAATGTTATTTTTCAACTCAATTTGATTTTCTTAATTTATAATCATTTTATGACTTATAGTGGGCTATCTACAACGCGGCTAAATTCCATTACTCTGGAACAATATACAACTACTCTTCAAAAGAACGCAAACCCACTATAAAATATTTTTTTTCATAATGCTGTCTTTCTAAAATAAGGTGTAATGAAGAATGCAAAGTAAATATTAAATGTATTTTATTGTTTTAAAACGTATCGATATAATTTAAGAAATGAAATGAAATTTCAGTCACGCAGAGATATAATTACAAGTGTTCCAATTAAAAAAGAAAGCACAAAAAATTAAAATCTAATTCTGCATTGCTGGGATAAAGAAGGTTCTTATCTCCCTTTGCTGGAGGTAAGTCACGTGGCTCACATGACTGTCGCTTCAAGATATCACTCCATAGAGTGACCCAAGCACAATTCATTTTTGAGTTCGTGGACAGCAACCAAACGAGAAGTTTACTTTCTTTTAGATTCGGCCTTTTAAACCAGGGTAAGTGTAAATCTACCCTCCTCTGACTGAAGCTTACAATCTCATGATACGTTTTTTTTTTTTGACATAATTGAACCCGGCCTGTTTAAATCTGTAGTCTTAAAATTAGCTTCTCCAGGTAAGAAATGTCTTCAATTACTGTGTAAGACTTTTCCTTTTGTTCCTTCTTATAATTTGCTTTGCAGTAGATATATGTGATATATATTTCGCACACGGGACACGTGTATAGATGTAAACGTATAGTTTGGTGTATATCGTAGTATTTAAAAATATATCTGTAAAAAAATGTTAGTCATTCTTTTTTCTTTCAGCCATTACATTCCATCCCGTTCATGAACTTCGGTGTTGTTATATCACGGATATAGCAATGTACATAACGGGCGAAAATTAAGTGTGACAATAAGTCTTTCTTTGAAACGCTCTCGTTACAGTATTTTACATCGGATTTTATTTCATTTATTTCGGAAGGTGTATCGTTATGTCATTTATGTGTAGATCAATAATCCAAATCTGAGTTAACCTTCATTTACTTTACTAACAGGTTGTTATTGTTACACTCAAATTATGTTTTCATCTCGATGAAAGAATTGCCTCTATAACCACTAGAATCCTTGAGCATCTGAAATATGAAAAAAGGTTTCTGTCACAAAACGAAACATTTTTGAAAGAATGAGATAAAATCCCCCAAACTATGATCAGTGCTAAATGTGATTCCTCCGCCAAGAGTCTTCCGCTAATTATTAACGCACAGCAACTGTGGGGAGGTCTATTTTGGCAAACACGCGTCAGTACAGATGTGAAAGAGGAATGGGATCGCGCGTGTACATGTAGGCCTACACCAGTTACACCCGGATTGTTCTCGTTAGCAGCGGGGTTATTTGGCATGTCCAGATACGGGCCTCTCTGCAACTGATCAAGAGGCCTCATGACAATAAAAATAGGGGAAAATCTAAAAGTCGACAAGACGCGGTATCTTGTAAAATCGATCCCGTGTGCATTTTTGTTCCGAATGGTACTATGGTTTTCGAGACGATGTTATTTAATTTTCTTTCGCCTCTCTGTCTATAGTCTCCGTCGTTAGTGGGAGAGCAATCGGTTAATTGTTTTACCCCCAACCTTAACACAATCTTGCCGTAACTTATCATATCATCTCACTGAATTGATAATATATCAATAAGTTTATGGACATTTAGTTTTTGCTTTCGCTTTGTAAAAGATTTACAAATCGTTTTAATAAAAAGGCAAAAAGACAGTTGTAACGTTAATTATACACAGTACACTTCCGGCTATAGATTAGGCCTCCCAGGTTTTTTTTTAAATTATGTATTTCATACTATTTTAGTGTTATTGCCAAGTGGATAATTCTAAATGAAAATATAATGGTTCTTTTTTTAATACTGCGCAATAATATTTGCATCAAATGAACTGTTCTGGTGTCCAGTTTTTCTGCCCTCTTCCCCATGCTAGGCTTCTCTTCTCATTGGCTGGCCAATGTAAAGGCTTCCTTGCTGAATTGTAAAAATGTACAAAGTAATAATGTAATAATAACAAAAGAGCCATTTTATTTTTATTTAGAATTATCCACTTTGCAATAAGTACTAAAAATAGTATAAAATACATCATTTTTTTAAAAACTGGGGTTGCCTAATAATTATGGCCAGTAGTGTATATATATATATATATATATATATATATATATATATATATATACACATATATATATATATATATATATATATATATGAATTATTTGTTTGAACAATATTTTTGATAGTTACTCGTATTTAAGTAGACATTCTGTTTATAATCAAACAGTAGTATATATTTATTTCTATACGCCTGATTATTTACGATAAATTTTTATTACAAAAATGTGTGTAATTCGGCAGGATTTAACCCTGCGACCCTATCCACATTTCGCAATAAAAATTTACCGTAAATAATCAGGCCGGTAGAAACAAATATATAATACTGTTTGATTATAAACAGAATATCTACTTAAATACGACTATCGATCGAAAACAATGTTCAAACAAATCATTTCAAATTGTCGGTTGTTTATAACCAAGTTTCTTTAATCTTCGTTAATATATATGTACATATATATATATATGTGTGTGTGTGTGTGTGTGTGTGTGTGTGTGTGTGTGTGTGTGTTCCCAATCCTTACGGGCGTAAAGCGTGGCATTCATCGGTGACACAAGTGGGTTTGAATGCCAAAATTTTAGCCAAATCTGATGTCTTCTCTTTTGTACAAATATTTTTGAAAATTGCTTTTCACAAAATAAGATGAAAGTGAATAACAGATTGATAAGATGAGGATTAAAAAAAAAGAAAACCTTCAAGTGACGCGTTTTGTTTCGAGAAGAAACTTCTTCAAGTTTCCGTCTGCCGTTTGAATATTGCTATCAGATATAGTCTGGTGATTCTTACCAGAAGATTGACAAAAATTTAGTAACTGGGAAAAATTGGGCGTTCTAGTAGCGGATGGCAACCAGTAAAGGAGAAAGAAAAACGAATTCTAAATTAGCATCTAAAAAGGGATGCTTCTTAGACAAGCGTTCCCTAAAATATGGGCAGCGACCCACTGGTCTGTCAAGCGGAATGTTCGTGGGTTTTAAAAATTTACACTAGAATTACGCATGAGCTTCGATTTAATTCTGTCTGTTGAGATATTTCAAGACTCGGGCTTTCATTGTCAAGATGTTGTTGTATAAAGAAGTATGTTGCTTTGACGATCTTAACGAATCAGGGTTGCCCGTGATCCTATTTTAATCATTCGTCATCGTAAAAAAGAAATCAATTTTCACCTATTCATATAAATAATATTTTCTTGTTTCTTTTATACGTTTTTGCTCAGTAAATTTGATTGGGTCGCCATAAGGTGTCATGAATAGTGGGTCGTGATTCTGTTGTAGCGTGGCTGACACTCCAGTACCACTGTCAATTATGAAACGACTCATGGTCTGAAATGGTCTATTTAATAACAGAATACTAGCATTCGAATTGTAATATTCGAGTGTCATTCGAGTAATATTTGGACTGATTACTTCGGCGACTATTGCGATCTAAAGCCCTTCTCTCTTTGTTGTTAGTTCTGTCTTGTCTGTCATTGTAACTATTGTACTGTTCTGTGTATATCGTTTAGCACCGGATATTGTGCTGAATAATAACCGCAGCACACTTTCTCTGTTTACTGCATCCACCTCTGCGATACAATAGAAATTCGAATTTCGGCGATACAACTGGAATTCGAACTCGGCTCACTGATTTCTCGTTCTGGGCCGATATCCACTGCAACACAACCATTCCTAAAATTAATCATAAAATTTCTCTGGAACGTTCTAAAAACACAATCCTAATTTGGAATCTTCTAGTAAATTTTGAACGCTTTTATTAAAAAAAAGCTGTTGTAAATAAAAAACAATGTGTTGTTAACTTTTGAGTTGCTAAATATCGTTTTTATTTTTCGTGGTAAACTTTTTTTTCAATTTTAAAAAAAAATCTGATTGTTTGATTGTATACCTAAATATATGTTCTATGGACAGTAAAGGTTTAATATGTGTAACTGTATTAGAATACCTAAAAACATTTTTGGTAATGTGTTGTAAACTTTTGCTTCACACTGTATGTAAAATGCATGTCTCCTTGAACAAATGATCAGTGAAAAATGTCATGGGGCTATTTCTGACCTTGTCCGTTCAGGACGTAGTCAATCACGGCCCTCCATATCTTCCTCTCTATTGAAGCTCTTAATATAATTTTGTTAACTTGTTATTTCTCCCAAACGTATCCCATCAAGTATGTCAAACGCGGCTTTCCCCTCTCACTGTTTCCCGTTCTGGGAGTATCATATTCTCCAAACTCTCTTTCCTCATTACATGTCCCAGAGTTTCCTTTTCGTTTCCATTCTTTCCACAACCTCGTTAGGTCAATAGCTTCTTCAGCATCTTTCCGTAGAACAATATTTTGTTTGTTTCAAGTTTCGAAGTTAAGCAACATCGAGCATGGTCAGTACTTAGAAAGAGGACCGCTTTGGAATACCAGGTGCTGTAAGCGTCTATTTATTGATGCACGTTATGGTGAAGTTGATATTGACTCGGAACAACAAATCAAAGTGTTAAGTTCGAATTCCAGTTCAACTCCTTTCATTCACTTATGCACAAATACCCTTAGAAAAAATATTAATCCGTCTCTTCCCTCCAGTTATGGGTTAAATAATAGGACAGATTGGGTTCTATAGCCTTGGCTGGCAGCCACTCTACCGCAAAAAGCAATAGCAAATTACTGTGGGATAATCTTCTGCCCGGTCAGTCATGTCTCGAAAGAGACAGGTGTAGAGGCTCATCCCTTGTTCCCTGTTTAGGATGTGGTTTCCAAATCTTTTCACTCACACGTAGCCCCCTGCACATCAGTGGTGTTACTGCCTTGCTCGGGGTGATACGATTAAAAAAAAAAGAGCGACAATAGTTACTGGACTTGAAAAAACTATTTTTCTGAAAAATTGTTTGTAGAGAAAGGTTTTATAAATTTTGACTGAAAAAGAAAATAATGATATAATTAAGATGATGACTTTCCACTCTATTTCAAATAAAATTTAGGAAAGTAACTTCCATCAGTGATAGAAAAAGCGATAACAGCTACTGGGCTTGAGAAATCTGTTCTCTTGAAAAATTGTTTTAAGAAACAGGTTTTTATGAGTTTTGATTGAAATAGAAGATGTTGACGCTCCACACTACTTCAAATTAAAGGTTAGAAAGGAAACCCCCATCAATAATGGAATAAGCGATAACAGCTACTTGGCTTGGGAAATCTATTTTCTTGAAAAATTATCTTAAGAGAAACATTTTAAAAATTCAGCCGAATATAACACTGGTTGCTCTGCAAATAAATGCCGAATATTTCGTCATAATAAAACAGCCATTATTCATAATCTTCATCAGTCCAGTGAATGGTTGAACAGTCGGGGAGCACCTTAGGGCAAAAGAAAGAGACGCCATCCTCCAGGGTGAACTGTTAGCGGTGACTGTCATGATTTTTATGTCTGTCCGCTCTTTGATGTTCTCTGACCAGTTCTTGCGTTGTCAACCCGGTTTTCGTCCGTCTTCAGAAGTGACTTGCAAAATGGTCTTGCAAAGGTTGTTATGCCGTGTGACGTAGACAAATTATGCCATCTTCCAACCCTTAATAATGGCCAGTAGAGATTGTTGTCGGCCCACAAGACTTTTCAATTTGCTCCGTACATAATCACTGGTTTTATGCCCCCATTAAAAGATGCAGCGGGGATCTCTCAAGCAATAATTTGCGAGCGGCTGTATCCTTTTTTCTTACCTTAACCAAGAGAATCTCATACCTAAATATAAAAATGAGTACGGCCAGCGATTTGTAGAGTTTGAACTTGGTCTTGAAACTTATAATGGACTGTTGTATATCCTTTCCAGTCTGGCCGTTATTATTGTTTAAACGACCAGCGTTAGATTGACTGGAAGATGAAATCTAGGTGAAGCTATTTTCCTGTTATACCCGCTATGAATGAAGAAAGGAGCCATAACAATAATCACTCGAAATGTCTTGCTTCAAGAAAACTCTGGTTTGTGTCATCTAGCAGACGAAATAAAAGCAAGTCAGTCACTCGTATTTATCTGTGCAGAAGAAGTCACTTAATGGCTAGATATATTTAAATGAACCAGACAGTGATTGATCACATAGCATTTACCTGTCTTTTTTGGAAGACAAAAATGTTTTAAGTCTTACCTGGAATTTGTTAGCTGAATACGAATGAAGAAGTAAATGTTTTTCTCTGATATAAAGCCTAAACATCGTTTCTCTTTATATATATATATATATATATATATATAT